>MDKH01042424.1:0-13038 GCA_005239495.1 Nicotiana undulata
CACGGGTCCGGATCCGTTTACCAAAAATGTTGACCAAAGTCAATTTTATTCAATTATTCAATTAAAAAAATCCCATTTTTATCAAATTTTCACATGGAAGTCTCCCGGCTACCTGCCCGGGCTGTGCATGCATATCGAGGTGAGATTAATGGAGTCTTTCGAGGCCTCGGAACATAGATTAGCTGGAATTACTTAGGATGACCTTTTGGGTCATCATAGTAAAGTACCCTGATTGGTTAGCTAACACCGTAGTGGTACCCAAAAAGAACGGAAAATGGAGGGTATGTGTTGATTACACTGATTTAAATAAAGCATGTCCTAAAGATTCATTTCCCTTGCCACATATAGATCAAATGATCGATGCAACCGTGTGTCATGAATTGTTAAGCTTTTTAGATGCATATTCAGGTTACAACCAAATTAAAATGGACCCCTTTGATGAAGAAAAGACTTCTTTCATTACTAATCGAGGTACTTACTATTATAGTGTGCCCTTTGGATTAAAAATTCAGGTGCCACTTATCAAATATTAGTGACAAAAATGTTCCAAGAACATCTAGGTAAAACAATGGAGGTTTACATCGATGA
Organism: Nicotiana undulata; assembly: GCA_005239495.1. NCBI lineage: Eukaryota > Viridiplantae > Streptophyta > Magnoliopsida > Solanales > Solanaceae > Nicotiana > Nicotiana undulata. Next base: position 589 of record MDKH01042424.1, read on the forward strand.
TATTCTTGTAAAATCAATACAAGCAGCAGATCACCTACTATATCTCTCTATCACTTTTGATATTTTACGCAGGTACAATATGAAACTCAACCCAGAAAAATCTGCCTTCGGAGTACAGTCTGGTATGTTTTTGGGGTTCATTGTGTCTAACAGAGGAATAAAGGTAAATCCAGTACAAATAAAAGCTATAGAAGAAATACCTGAAATCTTGAGAAATAAAAAAGAAGTCCAAAGATTGACAGGAAGAAAAGCAGCTCTAGGAAGATTTATTTCTAAGTCATCCGAAAAAAGCTTTAAATTCTTTACAGTTCTTAAAAAGCAAAATCAGTTCGAATGGACTTAAGAATGTCAATATGATTTAAAAGATTTGAAGGTCTACTTATCAAAACCACCATTGCTGTCAAAGCCAAAAGAAGGAGAAAGATTATACATCTATTTGGCTGTCTCAGAAATTGCCGTAAGTGCAGTACTGGTAAGAGAAGAAAGAGGTAAACAATCTCCCATTTATTACGTAAGCAAAACTTTATTAGATGCAGAGACTAGATATCCACATCTAGAAAAATTAGCTTTAGCATTAATAATGGCATCAAGAAAATTGCGTCCTTATTTTCAATGTCATCAAATTACTGTTGTAACTTCATATCCTTTAAGGATTATTTTGCATAAACAAGAACTGTCAGTAAGATTAGCCAAATGGGCCATAGAATTAAGTGAACATGACATAACATATCAACCAAGAACTGCAATTAAGTCACAAATATTGGCCGACTTTATAGCTGAATTTAGCAGTAACATTACTCCGAAAGTAGAAAAGGAATTGCAACTTTTCAATGGTATAAACTCAGGTCAGTGGACCCTATTTACAGATGGTTCATCTAATATAAAAGGAGCAGGATTAGGTATTGTCTTAATATCACCCACGGGTGAAAAAATACGGCAAGCAATCAAATGCTACCCAATAATTAACAATGAAGCAGAATACGAGGCTGTTATTGCAGGTTTAGATTGGCACGAGAATTGTCAATCGAAGAAATCAAAATCAATAGCGATTCCCAATTGGTGGTAAATCAAATACAGGGGAATTACATCGCTCGAGAAACTCAAATGCAACAGTACTTAGAGAAGGTACGAGAACTTATGAGACAGTTCAAAATGTGGGAAATAACACAAATACTTAGAGAAGAAAATGCTGAAGCAGATGCATTAGCCAACCTCGCTGCAGTTATGGACGTAACCAATAAAGAAAACATTATCGTCGTACACCTCTTCCATTCGACAGTCGATCACAGCAAAAACAAGGTATCTTTCAATAATCTAACTTGGGATTGGAGAAACGAAATTCTTAATTTTTTGCAGAACGGTGTAGTACCCGAAGACAAAAAGGCAGCTCAAGCGCTCCGCCGCAAAGCAACGAGGTATTGTTTAGTTCGCAGCACCTTGTATCGCAAAATGTTTGGAGGACCCCTAGCTAAGTGCCTCGGACCCAACTAGACGGAATACGTAATAAAAGAAATCCATGAGGGCCATTGTGGAAATCATGCAGGTGCTAGATCTTTGGTAAAAACCTTAATCAGAGCAGGTTATTACTGGCCGAAAATGGAAGAAGACGCGGAAAATTTCATATCAAAATGTGATAAATGTCAGCGGTTCGCTAATAAAATGCATCAGCCAGCCGAACTATTACATTCTATTATGTCACCATGGCCCTTCATGAAATGGGGAATGGACATAGTAGGACCTCTTCCACTAGCTAAGGGTCAGGTACGGTTTCTACTTGTACTTACTGACTATTTCACGAAATGGGTAGAAGAGGAAACATTAAAACAGGTGCGGGAAAAGGAGGTTAAGAGTTTCTTATGGAGAAATATAATATGCCGATTTGGAATTCCAAATGAGATCGTGAGTGACAATGGCCCACAATTTATAGGCTCTCAAATCACAAAATTCTTCGACAGTTGGAAAATCAAACGGATTACATCAACACCATATCATCCCGTAGCTAATGGACAAGCAGAATCCACGAACAAAATCATCCTCAATAATATAAAAAAACGGTTAGACAAAGCCAAAGGCAATTGGCCTGACAAATTACCAGCGGTACTATGGGCATACAGGACTACATAAAAAATAGCTACGGGAGAAAGTCCTTTTGCACTTGTTTATGGCTCTGAAGCATTAATACCTGTGGAAATTGGCGAACCAAGTCTTAGAGTAACGACAACTAAGGAACAAATTAATGATGTCGAACTCCAAACCAATCTAGATCTACTCGAATCACGAAGAGATGCGGCCTTAATATGGATGGCAGCTCAAAAACAAATCATAGAACGATACGACAACCGCAAAACTCACCTCAGGTATTTCAAAATTGGGGACTTTGTACTTAAAAAGGTCTTCCAATCAACAAAGGAAGCAGGAACTGGTAAACTAAATCCTAATTGGGAAGGTCCCTATAAGATCCGAGGAATAGCAGGAAAAGGCGCGTACGAGTGGGAAGCCATGGACGGTAGGATTTTACCAACAAGTTGGAATGCCATCCACCTAAAGAAATACTGTTTCTAAGCAAAAGGAGTACCCACGGTCAGGTATCACATGTTAAATTTTATCTTCGAATGTTTAAAATTTTACTAACTTTTTTAGATGATATACAAAAAGCTAACCCATCACCAGATGATGACATTAGACCTTCAAAGACGCGCGGAAATAACATAATTCTCGGTCTAGGGTTACACTTTCTGATGGATATTTTAAAGGGTTAAGCAGTCATCATCTAAAAAGGTATATACCTTCGAGTCCGGAATATTTCCCTTTTTTAGGGAAAGGACCACAGGGAAGGAATAATCAAGTGCTCGAGATCTCATTCTTCAATGCTCAAACACTTGGGGGACTATATAATATGGAAGGCCAAGAAGAAGCAAAGACTACCAAAAGTCAGAATGCTCGAGCCTAAAAAAAAAATCATTGACCCAACAAGTCGAGTAACACGAGCATAAGAACCGAAGACTCTGGCACAAGAATTACGAAAGCCTACTCTAAAAACCCTCGAACCATGTTCAGGTTAGAAGGAAAAATGATAGCTACGAAAAAGAAATGTACATCTCTTATACAAGAAACTATTACATCTAAAACAATTAGGGACGGAAGATCATCATCATTGTACTTAGCCAAAACTGTTGTAATCAAAACAGTTACGAAATCTTTGTACTCAAATAGAAAACTGTTATTCAAATAAAAAATAGTTACGGATGAAAGATCAAAACCCTTGTATATATTCTCTGTTATCAAATAAAACAGTTACGGATTACAATACATTTCTCTCGTGCTTACAACTGTAGCAAATAAAACAGTCATGGAAAAAGTAAACCCAATACTTTCGAAAACTGTTACTAACGAAAAACAGTTACTTCCTTGTATTAACTCAAAAAAACTGTTATCTGCTAAAAACAGTTACGAAATACAAGTGATTATCAAATATGTTAAAACAAAACAGTTGCAACATGAGTTTTAGATGACAAACATAACACATGTAAAATATTGTGAAAGTTCAAGCAAAAACCTCTCACAAAAACATTCTTAAACATGTGAAAAATCCCTATTACTCTATTGCATTATCAATAAAGTTGAGACGTCTTCTTCATTAAAAATTTAAAAGGGCCCTAATTCATAAACAAAGCCTCTTATAAACAGAGGCTAAAAAGCTTATACTACACCCATCATAAAAGGGTTCAAAGTAAAGTACGGATCTTTATGCAAAGAAAGCTAAGAGGTACGAACAAAAACCTCACAAAAGCAAAAGCAATAGACTTGAGTAAAAGAGTTAAGGCTCGAAATTTACAAAAGTCTCAAAAGAAAGCAGTGTATTAATATAAAAGCGGCTAAATAAACTAAGTACTTAGCCGCGTAATATGTACATTCGTTTTAGATGCCCCTAAGTTGTCAGTTGGGGACTTTAGAAATTTCAAATTTACTCCCGATGGAGCGAGGAGTAATTAAACCAATCCAATAAAAAAAAGACAGGGAAATGACTAAAAAGTCTTCATTCTTGAGGAGAAGAAGGAGAGCTAGTTTCTTCTTCCGGAGAGTTGTCTGCTGCTTCATCAGCTGGAGAAAGGTCAAGACCTTGCTAAGTCTTATCTATGGCTTCTTTAGATTTTGCAATCTGAGCATCAAGATCGAAGCCTACTTGACTCATTTCCATCAGCGTGTCATGGCAAGCATTTATATATGCCCAGCTCACTTCAACAGCTGTTGACTCTTCAAGCTCATTATAATCTCTCGACCACACCTGAAGTTCAGTCTTCAAGTCGTCATTTTCAGCTTCAGCAGCTTCGAGAGAAACCTTCAAAGGTGTAACTGACTCCTCCAGATTCTGGGTCCTCGCCAAAGCTTCACAAAGATCTTCTTGGACTTGGGAGAGATTACACACGAGTTCTCCAAAATATTCTTCTTTTTGTCCCAGTAAATCCTTCAAATACCGTACCTCTTCCGTGGCTTTTGACAAATGTTCGGCAAAAGAAGATTATAGAACATCTTTATCTTTATTAGCTTGACTAGAAGAAGCCTTCTCCACCACTAACTCTCCTTTGACAATCTTCAGCTACTTCTTTAAGGTATCTCTCTCATCTTCCAAAGCTTCCATCTCTATTTGAAGGCTTTCATATTGCGCTTTAAAATCATCCAGCCCACACAGCACTTGCAACTTTTTCTCATAATTAGAGATTCTCTTCATAAGCTCCAAACCAATAAGGTGCGTCTGCAAAAACAGTAAAACAATTAAAAATGTTAAACTGTTAGTTAAAACAACATATGTGCAAAAGATCTTTTTAAAAAAAGTATATACCTTCAAGAAATTGTGCACCACCTCATTAGCCCAAGTAAGAGATGTATGGCTGTCAAGTTTGCCTCTTTCCTCAGGGCCAATTAAGGGCTTGAGCCACATTTTCCGGCTCACGGGTGCTAATCTTCTTAAAGAGGCTACCACCAGCTGGAACCTCAATCATGACCCTTCTCATCCCCCTGCTGGAAGACCCTTCTTCTATAATAGAAGGCATGGAAGCAGGGACTGAAGGGACATCAGAAGAAACAAAAGGGCCGGGAGCCAAAAGAGTCGCAGGCACTTCAATAGAGACGGAAGAAGGGGATACTGAAGAGGTAATAGGAATTGAAGAAGAAACAACAGAAATAACCTGGGGAGCAGAAATAGCAGCAAAATGCGGGTAGATGGTAGCTAGAGGAATATCATCAGGGTCCATTTTAAACCCTTAGTGAAATAGACGCTCAGCGGGATCTCGAGATGGAGATTGAGATTGGTCTCGAGAAGAAGAAGGTCTGATGGCCAACACGGAAGAAAGAGGCGCGGGAGTAGACTCGTCGTTCGAAATTACCCGCCTTTTTCTCACCCGGTGCACTAAAACACCCTCTTCTTCACCCTCATCTTCCCCTCCATAGCGGGAATCCAGGGCTTTCCTTTTCGAAGCACTAGTCAGAATACTCTAGGCATGGGATAAGGACATCCTCGAAAGTGATGAAGATGCCCCACAGGTAGAAAACCCTATCAGAAAAAGGAAAAGAGTTAATATAAAAATAAAAAAAATAAAAAAAAAATTCAAGCAAGGAAAGGAGTGAGAAAAACTCTACTTACCATGGGTCTTAACAATCCACTTATACTTTGCCGAAAAGTACTTCCAGGATCTTTCCTCGGCAGGAGCAGCAGTCAACATTCTTTCTACCCAACCACGAATGTCGGAGACATTCTCGACAACATTCATAGTTGCTGTAAATAAGAAGAAAACAAATACGGTGTTAGAAACAAAAAAATAATATTACAAAGGTGCGAATCAAAGTACTTGCGTGCACGATTCCACTTCTCATGGAAGGGAAGATTATTCTCACCCACCAAAACAGCAGTGGGAACAGCCACGTACCTAAGGTACCAACCTCTGTCTTTATCATCGCCGGGGGTTACTAGAACCCTCTTACTCTGGGCAACCAGAGTAAAAACCCCTTGGCGGAATAAAGCAGGGGAATATAAATGCATCAGATGATGAAATGTAAAAGGAACGGAAACCTTTGAAGCCAAGACTCTTAAACAGGCAACAACACGCCATACTAGGGGACCAACTTGTCCTAAGCAAATATTAAAAAAGTGACAAAACTCTATGATCACAGGATCAACAGGAGGCTGAAATCCTAATGTGAACGGGTAAGTGAAGACATAAGAAAAACCCGATTTAAAAGACGTAATCCTTTGAGTACCGCTTGGCACAAGGACGAGATCATTAGACTCCCAAGAACACTCCCTACGAACAACGGGAATGTGACCTACAGTAATGATAGAAGCGTATTTCTCAATGCTATCTAAAGAATGAGCATGTTCGGTAATAGGAGAATTCACTTCTGGAAAGATTATCTCCGAAGGAATGATTTCATCAACTCTGGGAACATGAAAGTCATCCTTACTCCTAGAAATAGAATGAGAAGATCTACCTCTCGGAGAAAACAACGACCTAGCAGAGGAAGGATAAGAAGAACCTCTAATAGAGGTACGTCCTAGGCTCCTTAATCGGCCACCTCTTCGACTCCTAGTCGGAGCAGAAGAAGAAGCCAGAGCTTCAACATCAATAACCTTTTCAGGTTGACCTGAGGAAAACATATTTATTAAATCTAGGAAGAAATTCTTTCACCAAGAGAAGATTAAGTTATGGAAGTTTTTTGTGCTAAGGAAGAAAAGAAGACGACTATTTATACTTAATGGCAACCGTCGAAACTTGGAAAGGTAATGATGGAAGGTCATAATCAAAGGTGTCACTTCGGGACTGACGCAGCCGCAAATATCCCTAAAGGGTGCCGGGACGTTTCAGAACCAATCAGAAATGAACACGTGGAAGAAGCATTGAATGGAAGTGATATGCGATGCATGCGTCCATAAAAGAATACAAGGTTTCGAGGTAAAGCGGCGGCAAAATATCCCCGCCACAAATGAACATCCACTTACTAAGTATTATACGCTCAATACATGGGAAGTGCGGGGACTATCTGTATTGGTAAAAAATATAGCCTCCTACGTCTACAAATTTTGGATGACTCAGCCAACCAGGTGGACTAAGTAAAATATCACATGTGGACACGGGATAAAAAGGTACGGTCAATACAAGGAATTAGCCGCGGAAAGATCATCAAAGAAGAAGAGGAACGGTCACGATGAATCCGGACGCAATAATGGGCCGATTCAAAGATCAGCAATCAATGTCTTGAACGTTATGTAACTCCTAAAATAACAGTTACTATTTATCATTGTAACGCCTCATAAATGCAATAATTAATCATTAAATAGGCTATTATGACAGAAACACAAACCTTGTACTAGGAGAACATTCCTATAAAAGGGATAAAAAATGTAGCAAATGGGATCAGCTGATTTGGGGAATATTAAGCTATTTTATTCTTTTGCTCTCAAAATTATTGCTATTTATTCTTTATCTTACTAATTCGATAATCGGTAACCCGAGTTTATCCTAAATTAAGCTTTAGTTAGAAGAATTCATTTTTTTTTGGTTAAACAAGAAACAAGGCAACAATAGGACCTACAATCATAACACACGGAAAGTGACAATCAAAATCAACAACTTTACAATCTCTCCCTTTTTCCCTTTCCAACACCACCATATTCACGAGTTTCATAATTTTCTTATCAATAGTGATAATGATCACTTTTCCACCCTTATTACCTCGGCCACCCTTATCACCACAACCCACACCTTATTACTTCGTGTTGCGGCGTGCAACCTGACCCCGCCTGACAATTCATATTTCATAGCAACAATGCCAATAATTTCATCACAAGGCCTTCCTTTCAAGGATCACAATTTCAACATTTATCATTTCATTCACTTGGGCTCAAAGCACCCAAACTTTCATCATGGAGCAATTTATGCACAAGGTTTTGCCATAACCGTTCAACTTATTTACAATGCTTCATATCAATAACTTTAAACAATTAACATCATTGCACATAATAAAGTGGGCATGCCAAGTCACAATTAAAAATCTCATCTAACACAGTGGGGTAGAAATCAACTAGACAATCAATTCACATATTTCCATATAAGTGCACATACCGTATGCTTACTACAACAAGAGGGATTTTACAAGGATTAAAGTTAGCCATACATACCTTGTGTCGAAATTCTCCCTTTTTAATTTCTATCACAAATCACCGGACCATCAACCAACGTCAATCTAATTCATAAGGTAAAACATTCATCCTAGAATTGGGAATTATGAACACAATTCGAACTCGCTTAGGCATTTTATCGAATGCTATATGACCCCCTTAAGTTTCTAACCCCTTCTTTGTGCATATTTACCCTAACCCACTCCCTTTTACTAGATTATGACAATAAATGAACATGCATGCAAGGTTCTTAAATTTTATCTTCAAGAACTCCTTTAAGGGAGTTCTACTTATTAACCAAAAATCTGGAAATTTAAGGGAGATGGGGTGGAGACTTACCTCTTTAAGTGAAGAAGACAATAACTCAAAAATCCCCGGGCTTGAGTGATTGAGGAAAACCAAAAGGATGATGAAACCTCTTTCTCTCAAGAACTCTCTTCTTTTATTTCTCTATTCTTAGTCAGAAAAGGGTTAAAAATGAAGAGGAGGGGTGTTTTAATGAACTGGGGGTAGGGTTTTAAAATTAGAAAAATTAGGAGATCGACACTGGAATGCGGTCAGGAATGCGATCGCATTCCTGACATACGGTCCGCAGAGACGACCGCATAATGGCCCTCCAGGTGGGCTAAAAATAAAAACACACTGTGCACGTATGCGACTAGTATGCGGTCCGCATACACGTTATGCGATCGCATAGTGCGTCGCATAACCTCCCTCACAAAAATCAAAGGCAAGAATGCGACAACTATGCGGTCCGCAGAACCGAAATGCTATCGCATAATGGACCGCATAGTTGCCTTCAAATTGGGCAGTGGTCTGCCCAGGTATGCGACCATTATGCGGTCCTCATACCCGTTATGCGATCGCATAGTGCGTCGCATAACTCCCAACTGCTGGAAAATTTTATTCTTTCAAATTTTGGGGTACTTTTACACAATCAAGGTCCATTTTAAGAATTTCTCAAGACATAACAACTCGGGGACTTATTCGGGCATTATTTTAAACAAGAAATTTTACGGGTCTTTACAAATTTGGACAGTGGCCTGTCCAGGTATGCGACCATTATGCGGTCCGCATACCTGTTATGCGATCGCATAGTGCGTAGCATAACGTGCAATTTGTGTAAAATTTAATTTTTCAAGTTCCGGGGTACTTTTTACTCAAAATAGGTCCGTTTTAAGAATTTCTACAGTTATAACAACACGGGGACCTATTCGGGCATTATTTTAGACATGAAATTTTACGGGTCTTTACATCCTCCCCCACTTAAAATCATTCTTCCTCGAATGACGATCGGGAAATCATTTAGTTTTGAAAACACAACATGCCAACCCCCAATTTTTACTAACTACTATATTTTCTGAAATGTTTGCCAGAGTTTCCTTTGTAATTAGGCCTATCTACCTGTCAGAGAGCCCCCGAAACACATGTTCTTAACCAATTCTACACAACAGTAGTTATTTCATGGCCTTGCACATAATTTGGTCACCTCAACAAGTCCCATATAATTCAATTACTTCAACACCCCATATACTCTTCAATTAGTCATTACCAATCTACACTTCAATTAATCATTACCAATCTATACCTCAATTAATCATTACCATCACATGAGTTTCACATATTTTAATTTACTCCAAGGGGTTGCACATTTCTCAAATAGTCACAACATACACAATTATGGTACAACTTGAGAAGTTACAATAGTAGGGCAATTAGGGGGGAAAATGGGGTGCTTTTGCATAAAACTGAACATAACATATAATCTCTTAGAGATGACAATTCGCACGATCATTACTAGACTTATTCAAACAAATGGGGATATATTTCTTTCATTTCATTTTCAGCTTCCCACGTGGCTTCCTCGACTCGTTGACTTCGCCGCAACACTTTAACTCAAGCAATTTCTTTATTCCTCAATCTACGGACTTGCCTATCAAGAATAGCAACCGTAACCTCTTCATATGACAACTCTTCATTAACCTCAATAGTCTCAACTGGCACGATGGCGGACAGATCTCCAACCACTTTCTTCAACATAGACACATGGAACACCGGGTTCACTAATGACATTTCAAGGGGCAATTCCAGCCGATATTCCACCTGTCCTATCCCTTGAGCAATCGGATATGGCCCGATATACCTAGGGCTCAATTTACCCTTCTTCCAAAACTTCATGACTCCCTTCATGGGAGATACCTTCAAGAATACACGATCATTTACTTGGAATTCCAAATCTCTACGACGAACGTCCGCATAAGATTTCTAACGACTCTGAGAAATTTTCATCCTCTCCTGAATGACTCTGACTTTTCCCATAGCTTGATGCACAAGATATGGTCCTAACAATTCCGCCTCACCAACTTCAAACCATCCAATCGGAGACCTACACCTCCTAACGTACAATGCCTCAAATGGGGCCATCTGAATGCTAGCATGAAAACTTTTATTGTAAGCAAAGTTTATAAGCGGCAAGTGATCATCCCAACTACCTTTGAAATCTAAAACACAAGCCCGCAACATATCTTTAAGCGTCTGAATAGTCCGTTCCGCTTGACCGCAGTCTGTGGGTGGAAATTTGTGCTGAGATTTACCTGAGTACCCAAACCTTGTTGGACTTTTCTCCAAAAGTTAGCTGTGAACTGGGCCCCTCGATTCGAGATAATAGAAACTGGAGTGCCATGGAGTCTGACTATTTCCTTGATATACAACTTAGTGTACTGTTCTGCAGTATCGGTAGACTTGACTGGCAAGAAATGCGCCGACTTCGTGAGTCGATCCACTATCACCCAAATTGAGGCGAACTTGCGCTAAGTACGTGGTTACCCTGCCACAAAGTCCATATTGACCATCTCCCATTTCCACCTTGGTATTTCCGTAAGTTGCGTCAACCCACCAGACCTCTGATGCTCGGCCTTCACTTGCTGGAAATTTGAACACTTAGCAACAAAGTCCGCCACACCCCTCTTCATACCATTCCACGAAGAAATTTCCTTGAGACCGTGATACATTTTCGTAGAACATGGGAGTACGGAATACCTGGAATTATGAGCCTCTATCATTACCCTCTCCCGGAGATCATCTATATCTGTGACACATAACCTTTCTTGACACCGCAGGACACCATCATGATTGCCGAGTGAAAATGTTGAAGTCTTGTGATTCAAAATTGCTTCCCTCAATTATGCCAAAGTCGGATCCCTGAATTTCATTCCTTTGACTTCCGCTACTAGCGAAGACTCCGCTCCATTACGCACCATGACATTCCCCTCCTCTGAGGCCAAAAGACAGACCCCCAGACTGGCTAACTGATACACTTCCCGAGCGAAAAGCGTCTGACCAGCTTCCAAATGTGCCAAGCTACCCATGGATTTCACACTAAGAGCGTCGGCTACGATATTCGCCTTCCCTGGATGGTACAAAATATTCATATCATAATCTTTGAGAAATTCTAACCACCTTCGCTGCCTCAAGTTCAACTCCTTCTGCTTGAATAAATACTGAAGACTCTTGTGGTCTGTGAACACGTCCTCATGGACCCCATAAAGATAATGCCGCCAGATTTTCAATGCAAACACAACCGCTGCAAGCTCCAAATCATGCGTCGGATAATTCTTCTCGTGATTCTTGAGCTGCCTTGAGGCATACGCTATAAAACCTTACCACATTGCATTACCACACACCCCAAACCAACCCTCGAAGCATCACAATAAACCACAAACCCCTTTGAACTTTCTGGCAAGGTCAACACTGGTGCTGAAGTCAATCTCGACTTCAATTCCTAAAAACTCTTTTCACATGCATCGGACCACTGAACTTAACTACTTTCTGCGTCAGCTTAGTCAATGGGGAGGCGAGAGTAGAGAATCCCTCCACGAACCTCTGATAATACTTAGCTAGACCCAAGAAACTGCGAATCTCTGTCGGGGTCGTTTGCCTAGGCCAATCCTTTACTGCTGCAATCTTTTGGGGGTCAACCTGAATCCTCTCCTGGGAAACAACATGCCCCAAAAAGGCGACTGATTCTAGCCAAAACTCACATTTTGAAAAATTCGCATACAATTGGTGCTGATGAAGAGTCTGTTTAACTGCTCTGAGATGATTAGCATGATCCTCCTGACTTCGCGAATAAACAAGAATATCGTCAATGAAGAAAACCACAAAGGAGTCGAGAAACGGTTTGAAAACCCGATTCATAAGATCCATAAAAGCTGATTGTCACGACCCAAACTGGAGGATCATGACTAGCACCCGGGCCATACTTGCTGAGCACCAAC
>ML293202.1:0-13904 GCA_005239495.1 Nicotiana undulata
AACATCTTCAGAGTTAAGTTATCTTTCTAAAAGTCGAGTTAAGTTTTCAAGCTTATTCAGAAACAAACATATGAGGTTCCACGAGACATTTGTATGCGATACGAAGGAGATTATGAGAATAAGAGTATCAATGAGCCAAGATTGGCTAAATTCTTGTTATGTACTATTATGTGCATTCAAAGTTCATATCATACATGGCATATTATGCATNTTATTGTACAGATGGCCACATGTTGGTAATATGATACCGGTTAGCTACCGGGAGAGACCGCCATTGCTAGCATTTGGTTGGGTATGTCATGCATTTGCATCAATATATATGTATTCACGACATACGATTACACGAGCATACCATGCATATTTGATTACTATGAGGTCGGATGTCAGCCATGGAGGCTATCAGAGTTTCAGTGTCAGGTGGTATCTCTATTACCCTTTTTACATCAGCTATGTATGGTTCTACTTTCTGCCTTACATACCAGTACATTTTCATTCGTACTGATGTCCCGTTGCCTGGGGACACTGCATTTTTGTTTCGTGCGTGCAGGTCCAGGTAGGGACTCTGATCGACCCCTCCGCTAGGATTTTGGGGTTCAGCTGTGAGTTGGTAAGCTCCACCTCTTCCTGGAGCTTTCATAGGATGGTTACTTTTGTTGTACAATTTGGGTGTAGTCGGGGCGTCGTCCCGACAACGCTTATGACACTCTTAGAGGCTATTGTGGACACATATTTTGGGTTTCTTTTTTGCAGCTTTCAGTCTCCAGCCCATAGGCTTGGCATGTATATATATATGTGTGTAGGCATGTATGTCTTCAGTCGCGGCCTCGTCGGCCAGCTAGTACTTTATTATTTTGGCTTGTCTACCTTTGTTTATATGACTTATTGTTANTACAGTATCGAGTGCCAGTCGTGCTTCCCCTAGTTTGGGGCGTGACACTGACGATGAATTCGTCTGTCGGAAACCACTCGAACATCCACTGTACATACTCATCAGTCAGATTATCAAAGAACTCTATCCATTCCTTGGCAGTTTTGGGCTGAGCAAATCTATTGGGAATGTATGTCATCCGCTTAGGGTGATGGAAGGCGATGTGATCGTTCCACGCCCTTCACGGAAATTCCTGCTAGTACCGACCCTTTTGGAGATGTTCTAAGAGCCACAGTTGTAGTAACAAGTTGCAACCCTCGAAGTGTTTCCCCTCTCTTACAACGTTCTAGAGTTCGGTAAATGTCCGTTGTGATCATTGGGACAATGCTGAAAGTTTTCCCGTCAATTCCCTCTATCAAAGTCTTTTTTACCATAGCTAACCTAATGTGGATCCTTTCTTTCTTTGTTGGAAACACGATCAGCTCCAGGAAGCAAACAATGAAGACAAATACCCTATGGTGAATATGTCCCAAAGATGTAATTAATGGCAAATTCGTCATGGTAGGTACGGTATAATTTGTTGTGGTCGTACCTTTCATATAAGTACTCAAAAGGGATTTATGACTTCTTTAGACACTCTAACTCAGCATTCTTCTTCAGACCCATCATTTTCAAAAAGCCTTTGCCCGTGCGGTTTTCAGGCACCAATAATCCAGGGGTTTCCCAGACTAACCCAGTTAGTCCTCCAATTTCCTCTAGCAACGGTGTCATCTCAATGTCCCCAAAACGAAAGATGGCTCTTTAGCTATCCCAGAATAGGGTGGCAGCCTCGATCAACATGTTTTTGGGTTGAATGTCTAAGAGAGACGGTAAGTTACCCAAGTATTTCTTGACAAGTTTCTTATCACTAGAGTGAAGATCCTCCCACCAGTTCAAGATCTTTGGGTGAATATTGATGACCATGCCGAATCTAGGGACTTCGTACCTCATATTTCTGCAATATAAACATAGTTAGGCCCTTACCCCCACCAGATTCAACTATTTAGACATTATGATTAGCATAGGGGCATTTAGTTCTCCAAATAAATGCACATAACGTGATGTTGTCCGTTGGGATTATGAAAACCCGGTGGACTTTGGACAAGGCTATCTTAAAGGCTATTGTGCGGACAACACATTAACCTAGTTAGGTTTGACCATGATGCATGTTCAGTTTAACAGAGTAAGGTTTCTATGGGGTATTAGACTGGTACCCTTGAGCAGACAACTCAAGGGGTAAGGCACGGAATCGTCGACTGCACCGCTGATCGACTAGTTTTACCGCAAATAAGCTTTTCCGAATTTAGGGGTGATATAAAATAGGAAGGGCGCAACCAATGATCAAGCGTTTCTATAGGATTTGTTTTGGCATGAGTGGAGCATGATGTTGAGCATGGTTATGCAATAAATAATTAGTAAAGGCATTTAGTCATGTATTTGCACGTTGTGAAAGAAGTAAATACAACAGTTGTAATTGAAAAGCAGTTACAAAGGGAAACAAGGAAACATGTCAGTTTGGCTTTTGAGAATGATTAAATACTTGAAGTAAATAAGCCGTTAATTGCACATAAGGGAGAGGGAAGAGGTACAAATTCACAAAGTGGTTTGAAATGGTAAAGCCTAAAAATCCCCACCAGAGTCGCCATGCTGTCGTGCCCCCCTTTTTAACTCCTCCTTTCGGATCGGTCAGGGTTCTTGACATTATTAGGACAACTCGTTTCCTTTTGGGAAAGGGGTATGCAAGGAATCGGAGAGTCTCCACCTAACGAGTTAAGGTGCGTTAGGGCACCTGTTAAGGGTCATTTACAAACATAGACTTCGATAACCAGAGATAGGGTAAGGGATTGAAATTACTCCAAGGGGAAGGTGTTAGGCACCCCTCAGAGTCCACAATTGTGGTTCCCGGCCAAACAACTTTGTGAATTTAAGCAAGTAGCAGATATGCAATTAACGTTTAAACAGGTTAGGGTTTTGAGAGAATTCGCAGTCTAAGCACACATGTGATAGTACACTTGAAAAGATTTAACGCCTGAAGAGGGTTTTTGAATGAGTTATAATTTAAACACATATGCAAAGGATAGGGCGAAGTCCTAGGTTATTTATCCTATAGGATACATCAGTACAATGCCCGGTAATCACTCCTCAGAAGAGGGGCTACACGTGGCATTAGCGCACCGGTCATCATATCCATATCTACCCTTTCCCTCCCCTTAGCGGTTATTTAAGCGAATTTTAATTAACGACCTTTATTGCGTGCTGTTACCCGTCCCTTCTTAATGGCCTTGGAGGAATTTAGGACCTCTACCTATGGGCAGTTCTAGACGGACCCCTAAGGTTTAAAGGAGAAAATACTAAGGCGACAAGCAATAACACATAGGACTTCAGTAAATAGTACAGAAAGATCAAATAAGAGGCTCACGTTTACCTCCGCATATAATGCACGTAAACAGCACGACTCAAACACAAATAAGGGTATCAGACAGGATCCTAAGGCATGATGTCTAGGTGAGTATCAAAACACAAAAGATATGCAGATTTATTATATAACTCGGAAACAGGGGCCTAACCAGCTACCTACTGATTTTAAACATGTTAAGCATTAGGCAGCATGCACAAAGAGGCAGATTTCCAGTTTTATCCATTTTAATCACCTAAGGCTTGCCTGGGCGTAGGACAGTGTATAATATTTACCAGACTTATTAAAGAAAACTGTCACAAATTGTTTGACCTAAACATGTTGTTATAGGTGTTTAAAGGATACATAATTATTACCAGGTGTTTAGAAACAGAGTAAAACTGTTTTTATGTCATCCTTTATGCATCAGTAGTTAACTAGGTGTAGTTGAACGAGTGAGACCTTAAACATGATATCTAGTATGCGCATACAAGGCAGAATTTTAGATACACATCATGATTGCAGAGTTTCCTAGAGCAGGATTTCTAAGTGCATAGAAAAGTTACAGCTTTATTTGACATGTTTTTGCATAAGTAGCAACTTAGTGTTATCATTTACCCTAGGGACATGATTTCTAAGTGATAGTGAGCATACCAAATGAGATGCTGAAACAATGTAAAAGACCTAGGAGGCATGGTATCTAATGTGTATGTATAAGGCAGAGTGGTTTATATGCAAAATTCCTAAAAGCAGGATTTCTAGATGCTCAGCAGGTTACAACATTATTAGATATAAGTAGCAGTTTATATTAGTGTGTTTATCCTAGAACAGGATTTCTAAGTGATAAACGATAGTACCAAAATGAGATGATGAGACAGTATATATGAAACCTAGGAAGCATCGTATCTAATGCATGATATGCTTTGCACACATTAGTCCTAAACATGAATTCTATGACGCACAAAAGGAATGTAAACCTAGGAGCATGGTTTCTACCCTTTGATATTTATAACATATATAGCTTCCCTTCCCCTTTTTCACTATCCATCCCAAATATTTAGTTACAATAAATTATTACAAACCATTATTGAATGAATTACATAAGTAGATAAGAAAATAAAAAGTTATACCATAGGGAGCCTATCAATAGGCCCAGATTTCCAAAGTTCCAATGCCAAGTGGTATTTCACAGCCTTTCACATAATCCGGGTGTGTCAGAGTTCCCTAAGGACCTCAAGGGATCCCGGGCAGTGCTCACACCCAGATTACATAACCATGGTTGAGTAAGTGTAGTGTGGAAGAGCCAGCTCTAATGTATCAGAGTTCAAAGGGATCTCATAGGGATCACAAAGCAGTCACACATTAGAGGGGCAGGACTTAGATGTCTAAGAGTAGAGTGAGAGTGCTTGACATAGTTTTGGAAAAAAAATATTTGAGTGGGAAAATAGTTTAAACAAGAAGGACTGGTTCAAAATGAGTTTTGCAAAAAAAGTAGAAGACTTTATTTAGTAAAAACAACTTAAAAGGAGTAGGGTAGTCAGAAGAAACAACATTCTAATCTCAGGATCAATCAAGTTCAACAACACACATAGAACAAAGAACTAGAACAGGTTCAGTAATCACAAACATGGTAATGAGGGGTTGGGGACAAGTATAGAACATGTAAGTGTAAGAACACAATGGGCAGAGTCACACATAGGTTCAGAATCCAGAAATCCTAAGGGGGTTAAAGTAGCATGTATTTCAAACTTACACAGAACTAGGTACAAGTTGTTTTTCCACAGAAGGTTCAGTTCAATAATCATAGAAACCAAGGTAAAGCAGAGTCATAGTAAGGTATACTAGAAAAGAGGTATTATTACATAAGCATGCTGAGTTCTAAGGGAGGGGATACATATTCAGAAGCAGGTTGATAGGCAATGAAACAGACAAACATTAGTTGCAACTTGAACAACAAAACCACAAATAAAAACAAACTAAGAACAAGATGAATTGGAGTAATAAGATAAACATGTTATTTTTTAGACTTAAACTAAAACTAGGACATACCAGTATAGAAGAGAGCACACACAAAATGAAGAACCAAAAGTGTAATGGCAAAAGACAAGAGAGGGCAGAGGAGAACTTTGTGTAAGAGAGAGAGTTTTGAACAGTGTGTTCATCCCTTGTGCTAATGAAATACTAGGCTATTTATAGTTTTAAAACAGGCAGAAAATAAGGTAAAAAAATAGTTCAGCATAGAAGAATATACTGATTAGAATCAAATTAGTATAAAGACTTCCCTTAATTATGGAATCATACTCAAACGGTAATAGAGAGTGATAACATAAGGAAAGAAAATTGTATAAGGCTGATTGTACACATAAGGAAATAGCATAAGTATAGTATAGTATAGAGCATGTAAGTAAGGCCAAGTTCAGAATCCTATTTAAGGAAAATATATACGAATTAGTTTGACAGCAAAATCAGCCATAGAAATAAGGCAAGAGATAATTTAAATCCTGGAAATCAGTAAGGAGATCCTCGAGTGAGGTTCTAATTACAGGAAATCAACATCAATCAAAGAAAAATATCACACATGAGCGGGATAAACATGCTACAGGCAAGCAGAAACAGAAAATCAACATATCCTAATTAAGGAAAATGCTCGAGAATCAGCAGAGAATATCATGCAAGATCAATGAAGAACCAATCACAGGGATTCAAAGACTCACATATAGAAAACAATACTGATTTAGGGGGAATCAACACAAGCTTATGAGAACAAACAAAATAAACTCATAATAGGCAAAAATCAGAAACCCTAACAAGCAAACATAGGGTAAAATCACATAAATCAGGGGTTCACATGGAGCATGGCCTAAAATAACAGAATAAATGTAATATAGGCAGGAGAAGTGAAGATTCAGAGACATTGATGAACAAAAATAGAGTAGAACCACATAATAAGCACGAATAATAACAGCCAGAAACCCTAACAAGCAAACATAGGATAAAATTCACGGAATCACAGAGTATTCATGGGAAACCAGTATACATACAAATTAGGTAAATATATTATCGAAAACAGACTCAGAACCACAGATTAAAACCAAGAACTTTGGGTTTTTTTTAACAAAATAAATCAGACAATAGGGGAAAAGCTCACATAAACATTTAACATGATGAAAATCATAGGATAGTACTAAAAACAGAAAGAAAAGCGTTTTTGAAAAAGGGGTTAAGAACCCTAGCTTTGAAGATGAAGAGTCACTTTAGAAAAATCGGAAAAACCTTTGAAAACAACAAAATAGCTCATAATATGACAAGATCTATCACAGATCTAATAAAATCAGAGACTAGTAGTTAGGGTTTCATAGAGACAACCCAAAGAGAAGGAAAATCGGCTCAAAATCACAGGTCTTAACCAGAAATGGTAAGATCTTACTCGGACGGCCATGGATGGCCGGAGAATGACATGAGAAAACCTAGGAGGTGAGTGAACTGCCATATGGTTCCTCTGAGGGCCTCAAGGCAGTGATATCCGGTGTAGGAGGGAGAACCATGGATCTTGGAGGGTGGTGAGGCCACTGTAAAGACCGGCAAGTCTACGGCCGTTGAGAATCTTGACGGTTTTAACAGAGAGCATTTGAGAGAGATGAGAGAGTAACGGCGGGGGGAGATGGAGAGAAATGAGAGGGGGGAAGGGTAGTCTTTAGGGTTTATTTTAGGTAAGCGGGATCTGGACCGTTGATCAATTTTGATCAACGGCCAGGATTAAGTCAGGGATTGGGCCGGGTAGGATTTAGATATTGTGTAATGACCCGACCGGTCATGATCTCTAGCGCATTGTTCAGCGGTTTGAAGTCATGAGCAGCTTCATTTCAGGTATTTTTACTTATGCGTATGGTCGGAATTGAAATTCGGGAAGTTCGGAGTCAAATTTAAAGGAAAAGTTTCATTTCAGAAGCCTTAAGTTGGAAGAATCGACTAAGACTGAAATTTTGAGTAAACAACCTCGGAATTAGGATCTGAAGGTTCCAGCAGGTTCGTATGATGATTTTGGACTTGGGCGTATGTCCGGATCGGGTTTTGGATAACCCGGGAGCGTTTCGGCGTATATTGTGGAAGTCAGCATTTTTGAACGAATTTCCTAAGTTTGGCTTGAAGCGCATTTCAGTGATATAGATGCCCGTTTGGGATTCCGAGTCTGGGAATAGCTCTGTATGGTGATTCTGCGGTTGGGAGCGCGATCGGAAGTGAATTCGGATGTCCGTAGGTCATTTTGAAGTCATTTGGCTAAAGATAGAAATTTGAAGGTTTTTAAGAATCCGACCGGAAGTGGAAATTTTGATATCGGGGTCGGAATGAGATTCCAGAAGTTGGAGCAGGTCCAAAATGTTGAATATGACTTATGTGCAAAATTTGGGGTCAATCGGAGGTGATTTGACGGGTTTCGGCATCGGAAGTGGAAGATTGAAATTTCAAGTTCATAAAATTTGAATTTTAGTGCGATTCGTGATTTTGGCGTTGTTTGATGTGATTTGAAGCCTAGAGAAAGTTCGTAGGATGTTATGGGACTGAGTCGTGTGATTTGGACGGGGTCCCGGGGGCCTCGGGTGTGTTTCGGGATGAGTTCGGACCATTTTTCTCTGTTTTGTTGTTGCTGTTTTCTGGTGTCACCGGTGTGCTATGCGATCGCGGTCCCAATTGTGATATCGCGGAGAAGAAATTAGAGGTCTGGAATTTTGGCTTGTGCGATCGCACCTGGAGGTATGCAATCACACAGAAGGAAAAGTTGAGGCTGCACGGAATTGGCATGTGCGACCGCAGGGGTTGTAGTGCGATCGCACAAGGCTGCGTTTGGAGGCTGTGAGGCTTGGCCTGTGCGAACGCAGGAGCAGACATGCGAACGCACAAGGGAAAACTGGGGCAACATAGTTGGCCTATGCGATCGCAAAGCATTTCATGCGATCGCATAGGAGGTTTTTCTGGGCAGTGTTATGTTTTAAACGGGAAAATTTCATTTCTTCCCCAAATTTCATTTGGTGTGGGCGATTTTGAGGAGCTTCAAGAGGGGATTTTCATCAAGGATCAAAAGTTAAGTTATTTCTTCACGTTTTAAGTTAAATACAAGGTTTATACATGGAATTAGACATGAAAATTGTGGGAAAATTTGGGAATTTTGAAGAAAACCTAGAAATTTGGTAAATTGGATTTTAGCCACGAATTGAGCATGGAATACCTAAGAAGATTAGAGTTCATTTTTCTTAATCAATTAGAAAGAGAATTTATTCTTTCTTGCGTAATTGTGTTCCGAACGGATTTGTAATATTTGAAAACCTCGTCAATCGTGGCAAATGAATTTTCTAGAAATGATTTACATACTATCTTCTTGTTCACCTAAAGAGAATTTTATCATTTTCTTGAGAAGCTGTTTCTTGATAAAAATGTGGATTTATTATGTGAATACGTGTACGTATGAGCACCTGAGTCGCAGGTATGATTCGCGAGCAGGTTATCCTTATTATTATTATTATGTTGACCGCGTCGCATGATCGATTCGCGAGCGAGAAAAATAGATGCAACTATGGTTCGAGTCGTTAGACCCTCGGCAATGCACAGTTTATTATTGTTGGTCCGCGTCGTTCGACCCTCGGCAATTTCTTGCGCATGATAAATGTTGCTTATGTCCTGTGAATTATACTTGTTTATTGGCCTAAGGAGTTTTGAGTTGCCAGCTAAAATGAGGAAGAATTGATGTGTAAAATGTGAAATAAGTTGATATTTCTTATCCCTGCTCCTTATTTAATTGCCTATGATACTCATGCTTAGAACCTCACTTGATTATATTTAATCGACTTATAGCAAGTGTCTAATTCGACCTCTCGTCACTACCTCTCTGAGGTTAGGCGGGATACTTATTGAGTACACGTTGTTTTTGTACTCATGCTACACTTGTTGTGCATTTTTATTGCACAGGTACCCTCATAGCGATATGGCCGACTTGGAGACTTAGGCGAGCTGCATCATCCGGAGGCGTTTCGCAGCTGACAGAGTCTCCCTCCTATTGTTTTATTTTCATTTTTAAATCCCTTGTCCAAACTTGTATTTCAGACAAGCTTTGTAGCAATTGTAAAATTCTTAGAAATTACTCATGTACTTGTGTCACCGGGTTCTGGGGATGTGTTGGGATTTATTTTATTAAACTGGATTGTTTTTTTGCCGTATTTAATTAACGAAGATTTATTCATTTGTTATGAAATGCAATGGAAGGTAACAATTTAAAAATGTTAAGAACGGGAATATAATTCACCAATTAAGGATTGTCTTGCCTGACCGTGGTGTCCGACGCCATCACGACCTAAATGGATTTTGGGTCGTGACATGTTGGGCTTGGGGTCTTTGTCCATTTAATTGGGTTGGGGGTCCGATTAGTTTAGGCCATAATTAGAATAAAAGTGGCTAGTTGTTAAATACCCAATTAAATTAACTAAAAATAATTTATAAAATATCTGATAGTTGTTAAAAAAAATGAAATTCATGCTTAGAAAATAATTTAAAAGGATTACTTAGTATTTTAAAAATACAAATGGTTAATTACTGGATAAAAATAGTATGAAATCATATGATTGGGCTATAATTGCAAAGTTACTGCAATTATAGCCAAAAGGTGCCAATTTGGCTGATTATGCAATAATTTGGTCTTAATAGGACCCTAAAATAATAAATTAAATCAAGAAAGGCTTTTGAAATCATTTGCAATGCAATTTTGTAATTATTTATTGGAAATAAAATGCTGTGTAAATTAAAAATGAATTAATAATAATATAGAAAAATTATGAAAAAATGCCAATTGCTATTAATGCATGATTTTGAGGCTATATATGCAATTTAAAAATATTTTAAGGAAAAATTGGGTATCAACAAGAGGTTTCTGACTGAGTGAGGCCGGGGGCCTATGTTGTGAGGATATTATGGGATCGGGCTGCGCGTCGCAGCATGATACACTATCTTATAATATGAGAAGAGCCTAAGTGATTATGCCACGAGATGGCTTGATATTAGTTCTTGGGTTGTAGGAGCCCCTCCGGAATCTGTACACCCCCAGTGAGCACATGTACCTACCGAGTGACGAGTGACGAGTGTCGAGTGACGAGTGACTAGGGAGGCATGAGTGACTGTGAGGTAGCCCGAGGGGCAGATACTGAGTGATTGTGAGGTATATTGAGTGACTGATGATGAGTGATGATATACCCGAGAGCAATTCATGACACATGTTTCAATTGAAGAACTATTAATGAACTCTGTCAATTTTATATACTGAGTTGTTTGATTTTATGGAACTTATAAAAAGGCACACTTTCAAATGATATTTTACTGAACTTGAAGTAAAATGCTACAAGGCATCGTATCTATGTTTTCTGAAAGAAAGGCTTCAATTATTGTGCATTAATGACTGTTTTTACTTGTTTCATAACCTTAGACATTATTTACTCTCATTACTATTGAGTTGGCGTTGTGAGCGCGTGATTTTTGCTCACCATATCCTCCTATAAAATCTCAATGAATTATTTGATTTCATGAATTTTGTTTGAATTTTAGTGATTAATTGTGAATTATTTGCATTCGCATATCCGTAATTCACCTCTTTTTTTTTTAATCGTTAAAAATTACGTCACTACTATTAAGGAATTATGAAGTCATTATTTGTAATTAATTGAATCAAATAATAGACGAATGATGGTTATTTGACGTAATGTAGTTGTCAACAACTAATTACTTAAAATTAACCATTTTTTAACCAATGAAATCACGGATTTAATTAACAATATAAAATTAGTAAATTTATCTTTAATCAATCCATGAAGCGAAGTCAAAAATTAGTTGTTACTTAATTAATTAGGATTAGTATTAATTAAATTGAGGATTTTAACTAAGTTTAAAATAGTGAAGAAAATCGGACCTGGGCCAAAACAACCCAGGCCCAATTAAATTCTCTACACTACCCAAATGACCCAAGCCCAAGCCCCACCGGCCTGCCCAGTCCCAATACCAAACAACCCCGTTTTGGCTCTCCTTCATCCTCAGCCGTTGGATCTCATTGATCCAACGGTCCTAAACCCCCATACCCCAATAATATTTAAGTGTCCCATAAGCCCTTACCCCCCCAATCTCAAAGTCTAATACCCCCTTTCCTCACTTCATCTCTCACCCTCTCTAAAAAAAAGACCTGCCGCTTCTCCACCGGACTTCCGCTTCTCCACCCTAGCTCCGCCGGCCGGAAATCGCCTCCGGCGGCGGAGGTCAACCAAAATCAACCAAACTTTCAACCTACGACCTACTCGTCACCCCCAATCACCTCCCACTATCGGCTTCCCCAAAAACTCAACCAAAATCACCCTATTTCGGATCTAAAGATCTGAAAATTCGAAAACCCATGTCCGGCCGCCTCGAAGACCTCTAATAGCTCCAACCTACACGGATCGATAGTTCTCAACGAGGACTATTGATCTCTGTGGGTTTGAGCCATTTTCAAACCCTATCGGAGTCCGGCCAAAGTCCGGCGACTTGGATTTTTCGGCCAAACGACCCCACTGCCCGGTACCCTTTTTTTTCTCTCTTCTTTAATTATGTTTTAATCAATTAGATTAATATCTAAATTATTCTGTTAATTAATGTCGCCTCGGTTTGGATTAGTTGTTTAAGATTGTGAATTCTCCGTTCATTTCCTTACAAAATGATGCCTTAAAATCAGTTGCGGTTTGTTTGCCCCACCGAATGGGTATTAGATATTATATGGTATTTCCTCTGCCGCATGTTCCCTTTGAAATATCACTGCCTCCTCCCACATTCTTGTTTATTTCTGATTAATTGCTTGCATGCATGTTTAATCGTATTGGTATTTGTGTTAGTCGACTAGTTTAAGGCTTCACAAATGAGTTTAGATGAATTTTAATTCAAAGGTTGATAATCCTATTAATTCTAGGCATTCTAGATGTCTCTTTGATTCTGATATTCTTGTATATGTTTGGTTATTAACGTTCACTACGAATCTGCACATCAAGTCAATTTAGGTTACTTTTTCCTTTTCTGATTTCCTCCTTCCTTAGCCTTTTCTTAATTTTGTTTAAGCCGGGAATGTTCTTTGCACGTTTGTTTTGTCCAATATTGCCTTGGCTACTCTCACCTTCATCGAGTTCAGTTGGTCTCATGCACCCCATCCCCTATCTTCCTAATCACTAATGGTATTTGTTAATGATAGTTGATCCATTAGGATGTTATGATTATGCTCGAAGATTCTTTGATTCTTAACTAATAAATATGGGCTAAGTATAGTTTAATCTTAGACCTTTAAGTTAAGTCAAATTTATTAATCAATCACAAGAGTCCATCGATTAGTAATCATACTCAACCAAGAGTCAAATCTAGGCTTAATAATTGGTTAAGTCTATGATTTTAGATAGTCAAGTTAAATTAACCTAACCAAATCACTTAGTCTAAATCAAAAGATCAAATTGATTGACCTACTTTAATTAATTAACTTAAACATGAGTAATCAATATGAAGCTAATTCTAGGCATTTAATTAATAAACCTTAGTTAATTAACCCAACCTTAGTTTAGAACAACTAGTAGTCACCTAAAGAACATAACTAATGTTAGTTAACTAGAGTTAAATAATAACCCAAGTAAGTAACCATAGTTACCCAATGGTAAATATATGGACTTCAAAGGGTACAATAGGTAATATAGACTTAGTAAATCGGATTTTTTAAGGGTAGAAAGGTCTTTAATAGGTGAGAATATTCTTGAATAGGGGCAGCTGTCCAAAAAGATAAGGTTGACAGCTGCCCTATGTACTATTATGTACTATTTACAGCTTTTTTAGTGGGAAATATTCAAAAAGATACCCCATTCCCAAATACCTATAAAGGGACCCTCTCTTCACACTTTAAGGACCTTTTTTTGTCTAAAAAAGCTGCTGAAAAAGTCTAAGGCAGAATTAAACACACACACACACATTTCTAAAAAATAGATGAACAGTTAAAAGGAAAACAAAAATAGAGTAGTAATGACTGAAGAAAAAAGTCAGTAGAGAAAAAATTTGGTCATCTTTGAACAAAAAAAAATCAGTTTTGTTTTGGATTATTGAGTCCTCTCTCCTCCTGGTTTTCCTCTGGTTTGTTGGTTGCTTCTACTGCCGGTCTTCCATCCCTCTCCTAGCTCCTAGTTGATCTTCTTTTGTCTTGACCTTTATTTGGTCAAGATCTTCGGTATCTCTCTCTTTGAAGGTATGTAACATTGAATCTTTGTATGGAATGTTTGAACTCAAAATTTTTATTGAAATTGTTGTCTCATGGTGTGTTTCCTTAAGGCCATATGAATCTGAATCTTCTTCTCCTCCATTCTTGATGTGAAAACTGAAGTAAAATTATTATTACCTAAGTGTATGAATGTAACTTCTGAAATCAGCTTTATTATTTGCTAAATGCCTGTCAATACATTTGGCATGTGGTAGTTAAATGTTAATTTATATTTGTTTAGCATATTGGGGTGGTTTGCACTTGGGTAGATGAGTTTGATTCTTTAATAATCAAACTCACCCCATGATGAGTGCATA
>MDKH01225916.1:0-29143 GCA_005239495.1 Nicotiana undulata
CATATTTTGTTTATTTTCATGATATTGATATTGTGAGGTGGGATCGGGTTCCACACCGCAACAGGTGAAATAAGGCTGAATTGATATGGTGAAATAAGGGTGAATTATGATATTGATATTATATGGTGGGATAGGGTTGTACGCCGCAACATATTTTGTGCTTTGTATTCCCTATTTTATCGCATTGGATTTGGTTCTTTCGCACTAGACTCTGAGAATTTGTATTTCCGATTTTCACTGTTTTCCGAGGATTGAGTTAATGTCATTGACGTATTACTTGGCTGTCATTTCCTGAGTTCTTTTCCTAATAATATTATTCTGATGAATTGATTTTCAATGTGAATTTACTACGTTGAGTCATTACCTCCTATCATGCTGAGTTGTTAGTAGTATAATGGTTTGAAAAATAAAAGAATTAATATCATGCTACCTTGTGTGACTATTAAGTTAATACTCGTTGTTTATTTCGGTACTTACAATTTCTAATAGTTGTCATGTTTTACTTTAATTGATTCCTCAACTTAATCTCCTTATCCTGTCTGAGGTTTTTATTTTTCTTGAAAGGAATTGTTTTTATATTTTAATTTAATAAATTCTATATTAAATTCAGTAGCTTATTTGATGTTGTATTCTATTTGAAAATGTTATTTTTCTTCACCCAAATGATTTTTAAAATAAACTCTTCTTTCTCATTGATTCCCTACTTGGTCTAGAAACTGTAATTTTACTTTAGGACATATAAATAAAATCTCGTGAACATCTTAATTAGAATTTGACACGGATGTTATGTACCGAGCAACATGTGGATTTTGACGTGCGAAGTGAGATGGGAAGATTTGGGCACAAGGTGCCATGTGTGTTAAAGGTTTGGAAACTATGATTTATGATATGAGATTATAGGAAGTGGGATTGTTGAATTGTGTATTAGAAATGATTTTATTGGTTGAGTTGACATCGTTTTCCCTACTTGAGCACATTTTATTTCATCTATACCCCGACTATGTTGTTATTTAATTACTTGGTTATTTCTCTATGGTGTTAGTGTTCCCTTTATCGTTACTATTGTTTGCAATCTGTCTTCTGTCTGCTATTGTCATTACTTTGATATTCCTTCCTTGTTAGCTTTACGTCATATCCTGCATAGGTTTAGATGTTCGGTGGGTGTCTTGACCTGGCCTCGTCACTACTGTACTGAGGTTAGGCTTGACACTTACTGGGTGCCACCGTGGTTTACTCATGCTACGCTTCTGCGAATTTTTGTGTGTGTAGAACGAGGTACTTCAGATCGAGTCAATTTTAAGACTTATGCTTGGTGTGGCTTGAGATTTCAAGGCACACCAGCTGGGAGTTAGTAGGCTCATAAGTCACCCTCTAATGTATTTATTTCCATTGTTTCATTTTATTTCGAAACAGTGATGTATTTATTATTTATAATTACTCCTAGAAAGGCTTATGACTTGTACTACCGGTTTTGGGATATTGTATCATGATGAGACTATTAGTTTATTTAGAAATTTCTGGTTCATGATTGATAGTTGTTTAGTAAGAACTGTTATCATTTCGACATGTGTTAGGCTTACCTAGTTTTAAGAACTAGGTTCCATCACAACTCATTCGGGGAAATTTCTAGTCGTGACAAGTTGGTATCATAGCTCTAGGCTCATAGGTGATACGAGTCATAAGCAGATTTAGTAGAGTCTTGCAGATCGATACGTAGACGTCTGTACTTATCTTCGAGAGGCTATATAAACTATTAGGAAATTCCACCTCTTTCATTCCTTATCGTGCGACATTGATTCATCTCGAAGCATATATCTTAGGTTCATTTGCATCCACTCGTGTATCATATTGCGAACTCGATATCAGCTATGCCCGACTATTTGTGATGCTGTGGATGGGCTACGATGGAGCCAGGGATTCTCAAACATTGTCTCAACATGTTGTCCAGACTGAGGATGCGAAGTTATTGAGAGACTATTCAGTTGTTGACATGGGGGTGCAACGGGTTTTGGAATCTGGTTGATAAGTAAGAACTTTGGAAGGTTTAGGGTGTTGACTAGTGGTCGCGACCGTAGTAGGGTCACGAGGTGGTTGACTAATGTTTAATTGCTTCGTTGTTTTATTTTTCATCTGCTTGGAATATCGCAAGGTGTGTTCCCTACTTCCACCGGGATTAAAGCTTCTGCACCGTATATAAGGGAAAAGGGAGTTTCTCATGTGCTCGATATGGCCATTGTTCGGTATGTCTATAAAACTCCGGGTAATTCCTCGGGCCAATTACCTGTAGCCGATTCCAACCTTTTATTGAGCTTTTGTATAATCACTTTGTTCGTTGGCTCCGCTTGACCATTTTCTCGGATGATAGGGTGAAGATATGATCCTCTTTATTTATATCTTCGAGGAACTTTGTGACTTTTGCATCGATAAATTGTGGCACATTCTCGCATGCTATCTCTTTTGGTATTCCGAACCTGCAAATTGTATTTTTCCACCAGAAATTCACCACTTCGCGCCCGTTGATCTTCTGATAAGGACATGCTTCCACCCACTTAGATTATTAGTCAGTGAAAATTAGAAGAAATCTTACCTTTCCGGGAGCCGACAACAGTGGTTCGACGATGTCCATTCCCTATTTCATGAACGACCACGTGGACAGAACCGAAGTAATAGTTCTGGCGATTTATTCACCAGTGATGCGTAACGTTGGAACTTATCACATTTTCGCACGAAGTCTTTGTCATCTTGTTCCATGCGAGGCCAATAATATCATGCCCTTACGAACTTCAACACTAAGGAATCTACGCCCGAATGGTTGCCTCACATCCCTTCGTGGACTTCTCGCATGACATAGTTAGCATTGGATGCCCCAAAGCATTGGGCTAGCGGGCCTTGGAAGATTTTCCATACAATTGGCCTCTCTTGAAGCTATATCTCGCTACTTTGGCGCACAGCGCCCGGGACGCTTTGGGATCTTCTGGATTCCTGTGCTCGAGATAGTCGAGATTTTATTCCTCCAGTCTCAGACCAAATTAGTCGTATTTACCTCATAGTAAGCATCTGTATCCAGGACTAAGTTCATCAGTTGTACAACCGTCCTGGACTCTGATCCCCTTATTTCCATTGATGATCCAAGGTTAGCCAATGCGTCTGCTTCTGCATTATTTTCCCTCGGGATATGAGTAATTGACCACTCCCAAAATTGTGCCAACAGAGTTTGAACCTTTACCATGTATTATTGCATGCACTCCTATTTTGTTTTGAAGATCCCGTAGACCTAATTTACCACTAGTTGTGAGTCGCATTTGATTTTGATGACCTTGGAGTCAAGTCCCTGGTCCAGTTCGAGCCATGCAATCAATTCTTCATACTTTGTTTCATTGTTAGTTAAAGAGACCATTTTAATGGCTTGCCTTAAGGTTCCCCCGAAGGCGTGATTAAGACTAAACCAAGCACGACCCCTTTTATGTTGGAAGCTCCGTCCGTAAATGTAACGACCTGGTCTGTCGTTACGTAGAACCTGCATTTTAATTACTGTTATTGACTTGTCATAGGTTGGTTATACTGTTATTGATGTGTTAGAGTTGGTAGGCGTTAAATCGGAATGGTTATAGTGAGAGTTTAGCCACTTAGTCTTTAAAAATAGCCTTAAAGTTGGAAAAGTCAACTAAGAGTTGACTTATTGGTAAACAACCTCGAAATGTGGATTTTATGGCTCGGATAGCTTTGTTAGGTGATTTGGGACCTAGGAGTGTGATCAGAATATTTTTTTGATGTCTGGTATAGAATTAGGCTTGAATTGGCGAAAGTTAGTTTTTGGCGATTTTTGGTCGGCAATGTAAAATAGGCTATCGGGGTCGGAATGAAATTCCGACAGTTGGAATAGGTTCGTAATGTCATTGTGGATATGTCTGCAAAAGTTCAGGTCAATCAGAGTTGTTTTGGATAGTTTCGACATCGTTGGTGGATTTTAGAAATTTCAAAGTTCTTAGGCTTGAATCCGATGTGATTTTGGTGTTTTGATGTTAGTTTTGGTGTTCCGAGGGTGCAAATAAGTTTGAACGATCATTTATGATGTTTTGGTATAATTGGTTGGGGTCACGAGGGGCTCGAGATTGATTTCAGATGGTTAACGGGCACTTTTGGACTTAGGAGAAATGTTATTTTTCTGGTTTTTGTGCAGCAGAAATTTATTCATCGCGATCGCGAGGAATTGTCCTCGATGCGTAGGGTTAAATTGGGCCAGGTTGAATATTTCAATGCGATTGCAGTGCATGGGTTTCGATCGCATAGCACTGGAGGTCAGTTCTGTGCGATCGTGTGGGATAAGTCGCGATCGCGTAGAGTTAGAGGGGCGCGTGTGGGGGCTGGTCATGTGTGCTTCGCGATCGCATGGGCAGAGTCGCGTATGTTCAGGTCCTAAGGAATTGCGATCACATGGCATATGTTGTGATCTCATAGAGTATAAATGGACAGCTGAGGAGTTATGCTTCGCGATCGCGAAGTGGGTCCCGCGATCGCGATGAGTAAAGGCCTCGATAGTATAAAAATTAACCCTCAGCGACCATTAACCCTTTTTACACCATATTTGAACGGGAAGAAGCTTTTGAGGCGAGTTTGAAGAAGTAAAATTAGTGTTCATCTTAGAGGTAAGTATTTTGGACCTTAAAATTAGATTATATGTGATTAAGGAACATAATCTTAGTGTTTAATTCATGAAAATCAGTAGAGAAAGGTGGGGTTAGGGCTTGTGATTATGAGACCTTTAGGGGTCGATTTGAGGGGTCACATGAACTCCGATTTTAGTGTTCTTTATATGTACGGACTCCTGAGAGGACGAAGAACATTTTGGCATAAAAATTTCTGAGTTCTGAGATGCGGTCCCGGGGGTCGGGTTTTGACCGATTTCGGGTTTTGAGCTAAAATTGATATTTTTCCATTGGAATTCATTCCTTAAGCATGATTTGATGATAAAAATCTGAACTTTGTAGATTTGGAGCATTCGGGAGTTGATTCGAGAGGCAAGCGTATTGCAGAATAGTTTTCGGGTTAGTTTGAGGTAAGTAATGTCTTTAAATCCTGTCCTGAAGGTATGAAACCCCAGACTCTGCACCCTTTCACGGGTTTTGGAATGAAAAGGTTGGAACTTTTGGAAATATATTCCCTATTTAGGCAACTATTGAGTTGTGAAATCAATTTTAAAGCCTATGCTCAATAGTATTGATATATATTTGATATGTTTTGGGCTGTAAGCCATGTTTGTGGCCTAGTGCCGATTTGTTTACCCCTTGAGGACAGATTTTACTATTTTCCTCACTGATATGTTATGATTTTCACTCAGTCGTTTCTTGAAATTTTTTTTGATACTCAGAGTATTTTGGTACCATTTATTGAAAATGAAACACTGTTTCGGATTGAGAACCCGGTATATTTATGGCCTGAAGGGCATGCTGAGAGTGTCTGACTGAGTGAGGCTGCGGGCCATTATTCTGAGGATGTTGTGATATGAGAGAGGTTGCGGGCCAATATTGTGTGTGATTTATGCCATGTTGTGGCTTGTTATAGAGCTTGGGTTGTAGGAGCCCCTCCGGAGTCTGTACACACCCCTAGTGAGCACAGGTACCTAATGAGTGATGTTGCCCGCGGGGCTGATGCTGAGTGATTGTGAGGTCGCCTGATGGGCTAATATTGAGTGACTGTGAGGTTTCCTGATGGGCTAATATTGAGTGACTGTGAGGTTGCCTGATGGGCTGATACTGAGGGAAATTGTTACGAGAAATGATTATGGCCCGAGGGGCAGATATATGATGATTTTACTGAGTTTTTGAACAATGATTCACTTTGTTTTCAAACTGATTTTTACTGATATATATATATACTTGTTTCAATGAAACTATACTTGTTTCAAAGGATTTATGGAATACGATTTTTGAACTTATGTATTTGATGAATACTTTGCGATGACTTGGTGTTTTACTGTTTTTGTGAATTGGTGTATCTGTGTTGTGCGTTTTGTATTTTCTCAGACTGCGATTTATTTTCATAACTACTGAGTTGGCGTACTTATCATTACTCCCTGTGCCTATGTGCACAGATCCAGGTACCGGCTCGGAGCAGTAGCTGCCTCTGTTCGTTAGCAGTAGTTTTACGGGATTTCGAGGTAGCTATCCAGCGTCCATAACTTCTCTATTTCCCTTCCTTATTTAGTTTTAGCATTTCATTCCTAGACTGTATTTAAGACATTCGAAGAGTTAGTTTTATTTTGTAGATGCTCGTGACCATATTGACTCCAGTCTTGGGAGGTTTTGTTTAGAGTTGTTTAGACTATTATTGGGGCGCTAAGACTTAATGAAATTATTTATACTCTGTTTGTTGTTTGTTATTGATTTGTGAAACAGTATAATAGAACGAATGGGTAGCGATGTGATGATTGGCTAGCCTAGTTCCACGATAGGCGCCATCACGACCTGTTAGAATTTGGGGTCGTGATAGTAAATAAGGTTCAAACCTCTGATGTCGATTCCGACACCATTACTTCCTCTTTGGTTTCCAGAGACGGATTGAAATCGGCCATAAAGTCAGCCAAGACTTGCTACTTAATTGCAGTCTTTGGTTTCTATTCTATGTTGAACTCTCTCATTTTGACGGTCCGTTTGGCCAATCTTCCCGAGAGATCGGGTTTGTGAAGGATGTTCCACAAAGGGAAAATAGTCACCATGGATATCAGATGACGTTGGAAGTAGGGCCTCAGCTTTCGAGTGCCACTGCGAGAGCTAAGGCCAGTTTCTTCACATGTGGGTAGCGAGTTTCTACTCCCGTTAAAACTTTATTAACATAATAAATGGGAGATTGCGTACCTTCGCCCTCACGGACTAAAACCACACTTACCGCAACTTCCGAGACCGCAAGGTACACTAATAACATTTCACCTTCTTTTGGTTTTGATAGCGATGGAGGGCTTGAAAAGTACTTTTTCAAATCCCTCAAAGCCTGTTGGCACTTTGGGGTCCATTTGAAATTATTTTTCTTTTTGAGAAGTGCGAAGAAACGATGATATTTTTCTGATGACCGGGAAATGGACCTGCTCAAATCTGCCAATCTCCCTATGAGCCTTTGGACTTCCTTCACGTTTGATAGTAGGTCCGGGATGTCTTTGATGGCATTAATCTTATCAGGGTTTATCTCAATTCCTCTTTGCGATACCAGAAATCCTAGAAACTTACCATAGCTGACTCCAAACGCACATTTCTCAGGATTATGTTTCATATTATGCTTCCTTCGGATGTCAAAATTTTCTTGCAAATGTTTAAGGTTATCACCTGCATTCAAATACTTAACGAGCATATCGTCCATATAAACTTCCATAGTTTTTCCTATTTGATTTTCAAACATCTTGTTCACGAGCCGTTGATAGGTGGCTCGGACGCTTTTCAACCTGAAGGGAATCATATTGTAGCAATATGTACCTAAATGCATTATAAACGAAGTCTTTTCTTGATCCTCCGGGTTCATCTTGATTTGGTTGTACCCGGAATTAGCATCGAGGAAACTCATTAACTCGTGCTCGGCCATGGCATCAATCATTTGATCGATATTTGACAGTGGGAACGAGTCTTTCGGGCACGCCTTATTAAGATTTTTATAATCTACACACATTCAAAATTTATTGTTCTTATTAGGAACTACTACTTTATTAGCTAGCAAGTCTGGATACTTTACGTCTCGGATCGAACCGATATTAAGTAAGCGAGTTACCTCTTCTTTGATGAATTTATTCCTG
Organism: Nicotiana undulata; assembly: GCA_005239495.1. Lineage (NCBI taxonomy): Eukaryota > Viridiplantae > Streptophyta > Magnoliopsida > Solanales > Solanaceae > Nicotiana > Nicotiana undulata. The sequence goes on from MDKH01225916.1 coordinate 7,778, forward strand.
ACTTTGGCAATAGGGCGTTTCTTTTGTCTTACCGGAGGTATGTTGGGATCCAAATTTTACTTGTGTACGACTACCTTCGTCGGGATACTTTTCATATCCTCCTGCGACCATGCAAAACAATTGGCTAGATTTAAAGAATTTAATAAAACAATCAGCAATTGATGATATGTTGATGGTACAACTTTCACCTCGTTCAACCATGGCCTTCCTATAGTGATATTATATCCCATATCACCATCTACCACTTCGAAGAGAGTTGTTTCATTACTCCTTTGACGTTTGTGAGTAATAAAATTTCTCCTCGGGTTGTCACGCTTGCGAGGTTAAATCCGGCGAGGAGCTTTGTGGCCACAATAATGCTTCCGGTGAGTTTAGCTTGCTCCAATACTCTCCATTATATGATATCAGTCGAACTTCCTGGATCGACTAGAACACATTTAATCTTAAAATCTAGCACATTTAAAGAAATTATTAGTGCATCGTTGAATGGTAGCAGCAATCCGTCTGCGTCCTCCTATATAAAAGAGATGTTGTCTTCCCGGAGCCTTTTGCTATGGATAATTGATACTTTTGTCTTTTTTGCTTCCGGAAAGGTGACCCTGTTGATATCGTTCCCAAAGAAGATCATGTTGATCGTTTTGTATGAGGGATCTTCTACTGCTTTCGAGGGTTCTATGTTGTCACAGTTACGACCATAATTGTTCTTAGCTCAGTCACTCAAGAATTCTCTGAGATGACCATTCTTCAATAATGTTGTCACTTCTTCTCAGAGATGTCTGCAGTCCCCTGTCCGATGGACATTTGTCCCGCGGTATTCACACCATAAGTTGGGGTTCCTCTAGCTAGGATCAGATCTCATTGGTTTCGGAAACCGTGCTTCTTTGATGTTTTTCAATGCTGACACCAACTCCACTATACTCACATTGAAGTTGTTTTCCGATAACTTGGGGTAAGAAGGATCCCATGACCTTAACGCTTCTTTATCCTGCAGTGATCTATTATTCCGACCGCGAGAAGTACTTCTATCAACGACGAACCAGTTCGCTGTTCAGAAGCCTCTGTCGCGACCTTCGTTCCATTCGTAGAGCAAAAATCGACCCTTCGAAGTCCATCTGTCCGTGTCGTAATAGTCTTTTGATTTTTCTCTATTCTTTTCCCGGCCTTCTGTCAATGATGGAAATCCAACTTGATCATCTTCGATCCTTATCTTTGATTCATACCGGTTGTGTACATCCTCCCAAGTCATCGCATGAAACTCAATCAAGCTTTCCTTAAATTTTCGGGAAGCCTCTGAACTTCTCAAATTCAGTCCCTTGGTGAATGCTTCAGCCGCCCATTTATCCGGGACATCCGGGAGCAACATTCTCTCCTTTAGGAATCGGGTAACAAACACTTGTAGCAACTCAGATTCTCCTTACGCAATTCTGAATATGTCGGTCTTTAGGGAATGTACTTTTTCTAGCCACGTCATGAGCCTTGATGAAAGAGTCCGCGAGCATCTCAAAGGAGTCTATGAAATGCTCGGGTAACAATGAATACCACGTTAAGGCTCCTCTCGTAAGAGTCTCTCCAAATAGCAAAACAAATTCAATTTTGTGAGAAGCTAAATCATTTCTCTTAACCGCCGTTTGTAGGTGGTAATATGCTCCTGAGGGTTTAAAGTTCTATCATGCTTTGGCACATCACACATTTTAAACCGCTTCGGGATTAATTCTGGTCCCGCACTTGGTTTGTATGGCAATTGTGTAGACTTCTTTGAATCCAAACCTTTTAGCACCAGTGGTGCGCTCAGGATTTGGTCTATGCGGGCGTTCACTTCCCTCATAAATCGTAAAAGTTCATTCTTGAAATGATCATTTTTATTATTGGGGCCGGGTCCGCTCCCCCCAGCCCCATCTGAGCCAACTTCGACCCTCTGAGTGTTGTTGTCGACCCTCTACGTTGTTTGATTCGCGTGAGCGACAAGAGGAATCAGATCTCGTCTATTCGCATTATTTGAAATCCCCGACAATGCCTGCTTCAACTGTGTATAACCTTATTGTCACAACCCCAAATCCTAACAGGCCGTGATGACGCCTATCGTGGAACTAGGCTAGCCAACCATCACCTGACTACGCATTTGTTCAATTATAAGAGTTCACAATTTAATAATAAGCATGCAACCAATCATAGAATAGTGTAATTAAGTCTTAGCGTCCCAATAGTAGTCTAACAACTCTAACAAACCTCCCAAGACTGGAGTCAATAGTCATGAGCATCTACGAATTTAAAACTAACTCTGCTAAAGACATAATAAGGTCTACAAATCAAATTCTAATACTATAAAAGGAAGGGAAATGGAGATGCTGTGGACGCTGGACAGCTAACTCGAAATCCCGTAACAGCTGCTAACGAACTGAGACATCTACTGCTCTAGACCGTCACCTGAATCTGTGCACAGAGGCACATGGAGTCTTTATGAGTACGCCAACTCAGTAGTAATGAAAATAAATCACAGTCTGAGAACTATAAAACACACAGTACAGATACACAATTTCACAAAACCAGTAAAACACCAAGTCACCATGTAGTATTCATCAAATACATAAGTTTAGAAAACCAAGTTTCTAGAAATCCTTTGAAACAAGTGTAATATCGGTATATCTCAGTAAAATGCTCGGTAAAAACCAGTTCGAAAACGAAGTAAATCATAGTTCGAAAACTTAGTAAAATCATCATAAATCAGCCCCTTGGGCCAAAATCATTTCTCGTAACAGCTGCCCCTCAGGCATTATCACAATCACTCAGTAACAGCCCCGTGGGAAATAATCATCACTCAGTATCAATCATCACTCAGTATCAGCCCTGCGGGAAATAATCATCACTCAATAGGTACCTGCGCTTACTGAGGGTGTGTACAGAATCCGAAGGGGCTCCTACAGCCCAAGCGCTATAACAACATACGGCCTGAAATCCTCCTCACAATATAGGCCTGAAAGCCTCCCTCATATAAGGCCTGAAAGTCTCCTCACAACATAGGCCTGAAAGCCTCCCTTATATAAGGCCTGAAAGCCTCCTCACAATATAGGCCTGAAAGCCTCACTCATATACCCTGAAAGCCTCCTCACAATATATGCCTGAAAGCCTCACTCAGTCAGACACTCTCAATTTGCCCTTAGGCCATAAACATACCGGGTTCTCGACCCAAAATAGTGTTTCGTTTTTCAAGAAATAATATCAAAATACTCTGAGTGTCAAATCAATTTATCAGGAAAAGATTGAGTGTAAAATCCTAACATATAGTGAGGAAAACATAGTAAACACAACCCCCAAGGGGTAAATAGATCGGCACTAGGCCCCAAACATGGCTTACAACCCAAAACATATCATAATATGTAAATACTAATTAAGCATAAGCTTAGAAATCGGTTTCGCAACTCAATAGTTGCCTAAATAGGGAATATATCTCCAAGTTTCAACCTTTGCATTTCAAAACCCGCAAAAGGGTGCATAGTCCGGGGTTTCATACCCTCAGGACAGGATTTAAAGACATTACTTACCTCAAACTAGCCCGGAAACTATTCTGCAATACACTTGCCTCTCGAATCCACCTCTGAATGCTCCAAATCTACCAAGTTCAGATTTTTATCATCAATTTATGCTTAAGGAATAAATCCCAATTGAAAAATATAAATTTAGCTCAAAACCCCGAACTTGGTCAAAACCCGACCTCCAGTCCCGCGTCCCGAAACTCAGAAATTTTTATAAAAAACTATTCTTCATCCTCTCACGAGTCCGTACATATAAAGAACGCTAAAATCAGAGTTCGTTTGACCCCTCAAATCATCCCTAGAAGGTCTCATAATCCCAAGCCCTAACTTCACTTTTTCTACTAATTTTCATGAATTAAACACTGATATTTTGATCCTTAATTACATATAATCGAGTTTTTAGGTCCAAAATTCTTACCTCAATGAAGAACAATGATTTCCTCTCTTAAAAATCGCCTCAAAAGCTTCTTCCCGTTCACAAATTGGAAGAAAACTCGGACTGCTCATTATATATATACTGTTTACGCGTTTTACTGCTCCCAAAAGATTCCTTGTGAAATTCTAATTAATTTAGGCTTTTGAATCACTCTATTTGACCTTATAATGAAGGAGATATGTATGTTTTAAGATTTGCAAATAGTGCAGGTTTTTAATACGCCGTCATGGGCAATTCGTAATTAACCTGAAAAAACTGGCAACCTTGGTAAAATGGCCATAAAATCCTCATACGATGTCCAACTTCGACGATATGTTTTTTCACGGGTCCGTAATTACGATTTGGATCTAATGTATCATTCAAAACAGTAATCGGAGCTCATTTGTTCAATATGATATCGTTTTTGCTTGAAGAAACGATGTCGAAGCATAAGAAAAACGAGCACAACGCAGCCCAAACCTATCCGAAACTCACCCGATCTCCTCGGGACCCCGTACGAACATACTAACAAGTCCCATTACATAACTTGAACTTAGTTGCACCTTCGAAATACCCAAAACAACACCAAAACACCTGATCTACGTCGAATTCATGCCTACGAACTTCTAAATCTCCACTTTCGCCAATTCAAGCTTAATTCTACACCGGACATCACAAAATTATTCTGAACACACTCTGTGATGACCCAAAAGGTTATCCTAAGTTAATTTAGCTAAATCTGTGCTCCGGGGCCCCGAAAGCCTCCGTTAATCTCACCTCGATATGCGTGCGTAGCCCGGGCGTGTAGCCGAGAAGCTCTTATGTGAGAACTGGATGAAAAATGGAATTTATTATAATTAATGGAATAAACTTGACTTTGGTCAACATTTTTGGTAAACGGACCCGGACCTGTGCCTTGACGGTCCCGGAGGGTCCGTAGGAAAATATGGGACTTGGGCGTATGCCCGGAATCGAATTCCGAGGTCCCAAGCCCGAGAAATGAATTTTTAAAGAACATTGTTTTTCTGAAAATAATAAAGGTTTTTGAAAATGATAATTGATGTGAAAACCATATTACCGGGCCCGTATTATGGTTCTGGAGCCCGGAACAGGTTTAATATATGTTATGTGACTTATATGTGAAATTTGGTGTAAAACGGAGTTGAAATGACGTGATTCGGATCAAAATTTGAATAATTAAGCCTTATGAAATTTTAAGAAAATTCTATGAGTTGTGAGGTTTAATTCATTGATTTGATGATATTTTGGTGATTTAAATGCTTGAATAAGTCTGTAGGATTATTTGGGAGTCGTGTGTGTCTTTGGGTTTGAGGTTCCGAGGGCTCGGGATAGTTTCGAGTAGGTTTCGGGGTGTATTAGACTTAAAATCACTTAGCGTTGCAGGTACAGCCGCAGGTCTCTGAACCTGGGAGCGCGGCCGCGATCGCTTTTCCGCGAACCACGGTGCTCCCTTCGCAGCCGCGGTCGTCTTATCGCGGACCGCGGTGAGAAACTTCAGAGGATTGTAGAGACCTTCGCGGCCGTGGTCGATTTGTCGCGGACCGCGGTGGTCGATCTTCAGAAAGGCAACACGAGGCCTTCGCGGCCGCGGTCGATTTTTCGCGGACCGCGGTGGGGGCCTCGGAAGGGATACCTATATATAATGAATTTTTCAGCTATTTTTCACTTTTCAAAAATCCTAAAACACTAGAAGCGATTTTCAAAAGACCCTTTCTTCTCCAAGACTATTGTAAGTGATTTCTAACTACTTTTCTTCATTCCTTAACATCCTATTACAAGATTTCATCATAGAATCAAAGATTTTCATGGGAAAATTGGGAATTTTGGGAAAAATATGAAAACCATGGAAAATTGGGACCTTAATTGGGGTCGGATTTCAAAACCAATCATACACCCGGGCTCGGAGGTGAATGGGTAATCGGGTTTTGGTCCGAGCCTCGTGTTTGGACCAAGCGGTCCCGGGATCGAATTTTGGTATTTTTGAAAGAATGCTAGGAATTGTATAATTAGGCTATGAGATTGTATTAATGAGTCATTATTGATGTTAATAAGTTAATTATATCTAGATATTGTCGTTTCGGAGTTGAATTCATAAGGAAAGGCGGTATTAGAAGCTTGAATTGCTATTCTTGGATCCGAGGTAAGTGTCTTGCCTAACTTTGCTATGTGCTAAGTGTTTATCATGTTCAATGCATATGTGAAGTGACGAGTACCTATGCATTGTGTGTCAAGCATGCCCGTGAGTCTATTTTCTGATAGAAACCTTGTCGCTACTTCCATGATCCTTTATGTTATGAAATTGTTTCTACTTGGAAGTTGTTTGTTGTTGGAAAACTTAGTTGATGAACTCATGATGTATTGGTTTGGTTGAGAACCCATTTGTTAAGGATATATATATTGAAGAGATTGGTTATAGCTGAGACCCTTGTCGGGCAATTGTTGGGATATTGATTGATGCTTTCCCCTTGCCGGGTGATTTGAATTATATTTCCACTATGTTGTATTCCTTACCATTGATATTTGTCATTGTTATGGTGAGAAAGAGTGTAAAGCACGAAGGGTGATGCCATGCCATGATATACATTGATCACACCATACATTGCATAGTGAGAAAGAGTGTAAAGAACGAAGGGTGATGTCGTGCCATGACTTACATTGATTATAAGCACGAAGGTTAATGTCATGCCATGATTTACATTGCCTTACATTGTACATTGCATTGTGAGGAAGAGAGTAAAAGCACGAAGGGTGATGCCGTGCCATTATTTACATTGCTCACATTTATACTTGTTATGTTAGTATTCTTGTTAACTTGCTCTGTTGCTTTCTCCTATGTGTTTAGTCAATTGCCTTATCGCTCACTTGCTACCCCATTAACTGCTCCAGTGTTCCCCTACTTGTCTGTCTATTTCTTGCCTTGTCTTCCCATGATTATATGTTGTAGAATAGGACAGGTGAACATTGTTGTCAAGTCTAGCCTCGTCACTACTTCAATCGAGGTTAGGCTCGGCACTTACTCAGTACATGGGGTCGGTTGTACTTATACTACATTGCACTTCTTAATGTTGTGCAGATCCCGCATCCGAACCCAGTGGACAACGTTGAGGGAGTCTCCTTCAGTCCACCACAGAGGCTTCAAGGTATACTCGCTGGCGTTCGTGAGCCTTGGCGTCTCTTCTAACCCTAGAACTCATATTGTCTTGTCTTATTTTCTAGTTCCAAAGACAATTATGTATTTTCTTTCAGACTTTGTATTTAGTGTTCAATAGGCAGTCCGTGAGGTTGTGACTCCCAGTTTTGGGGCTTACACGGCGTTTGTATTTACTATTCCACTTAGCTTTGAGGAATTTATCTATTTTCCGCTCTTAAGGATTGTAAAGTGTTTTCCGTTAATTCTGTTAAATTGGTGTTTTGATGTTAGATTAACTGTACACGTTGTCTTGTCTAGCGGGTTCAACGTTAGACGCAGTCACGTCCTGAAGGTGAGATTTCGGGTCGTAACACACTCCTAAGTGCCAAATCACCTAACGAAGCTATCCGAGCCATAAAATCTGCATTCCGAGGTTGTTTACCAATAAGTCAACTCTCAGTTGACTTTTCCAACTACAAAGCTATTTTTAGAGACTAAATGTCTCAATTCTCACTACAGCCATTCTGAACCCGAGCCAACCAACTCTAACACATCATAAACAGCATAACCAACCTATGAAAAGGCAATAACAGCAATAATAATGCAAATTCTACGGAACGACCGACCGGGTCGTTACATTCTCCCCCACTTAAGCATATGTTCGTCCTCGAACGTGCCCAGAGTTGTTCCAAACACCACTAAAAATGTTGTGTAACCTACCATGCACATATTCGGAGGTGATCACGTCACCTTACCCCATATAGGTCTAATAGCACAACACAGTTGAAATTTCGAAGTCCGATCCTGACCCATAAACCTTAGAACTAAATTTCCACTTCTGAGTCCATTCAGAAGATCAAATTTCCACGACTATAAGCGGAAAAAGTCTGAACACGCTGTTTCAAGCCATATCCGCAACACAAGATGAAATCACATAATATACCGCATGACTCAACACTCATAGTGATGACTCCTAATCCCAATCGCTGCTCATAGCAACCCAATACCGGTAAATAACCTCTTATCAAACAAAACCTCGCTTAAACACCTTCATATGGTGCCGTTGATGAAAGCAACACGTAGAAACCAGCAACCATTCGTCTGATCAGCATCAATACCATCCAGAGTCATAACTTGTGCAACTCGTGCGCTCAATAACAACATCCCAAGAGCTCATTTCATTAAATAAAGAGGACTCACATGAGAGGACTATCCTGCCACTAACACTTACCAAACTACATCATGCTAAAAACCTGGTACACATAATTAAATCAAAACACATGAATCTGACACCAAGGATCATACCTCTACATGACTCAGCTACCATGCGTGATCCCATCCAATGCTGGACCACATGACATACTCCAAGCTACCTTGCTCAAAATCAATAACCATGCGAAATTCGGCATCAATTACTCAAAGTGCATTGCCATAACCACGGGGAAATCAGACGCTACCATGCCACCCGAACCAAAAAGAACATAACCAACACGTCTCAATCCTGCAACACCCAATTACTTACCTTACTCAAATCTCGCTTTAAAGCCCCGACAGAACCGCACTCTATGCACATATAACCAATGATCACAATCCCTCGAAACACCGAAAGGCAACTCATAGATCACTCTAAAACACGAATAAGCTCAATGACAATCGAATGGTACATCCCTCAACAAAGCAATTCGGATTCAACAATTCCGACTCGGGGCAGACCACACACCCATGCTGGTCTACCAATAACTCTAAGTCAACTCTGGTCACCCACAATAGGTAGATAACTCTCCTAATGTTCATAATGACTGAATCATGACATATACTAACACCTGACTAGCTTTGCTCGTATCCTCGTAGTTCACAACTACAAAAATAATCTGTTCATGAAAACTCCCAGACTCAAAATCCATGAGGCGCACCAATTACCATATCTGATCCCAATTCCACCACTCAAATATATAACACGCCCCTAATACTTTATCATTCCACGAGGGATACCCCCATAATTCCTCTGTGACACCAAGCAACCTTGAATATCAGTAGTCGATCCAACAAGAGAGCGACGTAACACCAATGAAGCACCCTTAACTCAATAACATTGCCCCTTCTGAACGTGTGCCCTCATCAAGCCACCCCAATTATTATATCATCTACCTAGTCATCTGAGACTGCCAGTGCTGACCTTCCTTCTTGAACTGAACTGTGACCTCACATATGCCAATCTCCGCTATACACAGAATACCGCATACGCCATTCCATCTTATGATAAATATGAGAACTTCATGCTCCCTTCCTAGCCACAAACAACTACGTACCCAACTAGCCAAGAACTTTCCATTTGATCCCATCTAGAAGAAAAATCACTATACATCACATGGCCCTCATGCCAGTAGAAATATACATCTCTAACCGTTGTAAAAACCATCACGAACTCCTGAATCACATTTTCACAACACCAACTATCAGGACTGAATCCTCCTAACTCAACCAGGCTACGCATGCCACCAAACTCCAAGAGAATTGCTAAGAAACCCCTCTAACAACTAATTACCCTATAAACACCCAAAGAACTAACCATATCCCTTATCATGCCGATCCGACCTACTACCAAGTTGTCCTATTTATCCAAGTTCCGACTTACCTTCGAGTTGATACTTCTTCTTTCCATACCGCAATTCTCAATCCCGACTCACCGCACGAAACCCGAGCATAAAAATATACCGCCTAAGGCTCATAAGCCGCTAAATACTCCCTTAATTAACCCAAAATGCACCACATTAGAAATACTTACCCTAAAGAGACTTCCTGCGAATTTAAAGTCATTACCTTCACTTTCCTGATACTGATGGATAGAATCCATGATAATGAAAATACACCACACGCCTTGACACCTTCCCCGTAAATCTCAGTTCTAGCCCTTCTCACACCTTGAAGAATCTCGATCGCTACATATAACCTTGAATCTGTCTGAACCATTCTCGAACGTCATTTACTCTACGCAATTTCAATTACACTAACCAAGTAAACAGAACGACCTGACCCCGCTTGCAATCCACATACTAGGAAAGTAATCCACACCTTTGAAGTAACAAGCAAACTCATACACTGCACCCACTACCCTTTCAAGTACAACCCAATCATTCAATAAATTTCACCTCTGCATGTCATAACTGATTCACCAACATACTTCGAACTGAAACCAATACGACACCTTTCGTGTAATCAACTTATCAGTAGCGGACTCCCCCACTTGGCTCAAAGCCAAAGATCAAGACAAACAATAACTCACCACGCCAACACATTATCACTGCCACCATACCGTGGTGGGATTCAACTAAATCCTTCATACGCTCATATGACCCAGACCATCTAACCCTCAACTCGTATGCAATTCTCGCATTCACCATTGTAATGATCATGCCAACTCCCACAAGTGATCTAAAATCAAATTACAACATACATCATCTACTAGTAGAAAGAACTTGCTACAGATAAACATAAGGGTCACACACCTCAAGACAACCCACAGGAGATACCCCGACCTGCTTAATCTCAAAATATTATCTCCATATATCTTCCGAAAATCATAGCCATCACGCAATTACTATACCTTCCTACATTAGAACACAACCACTGCCTGCCCCCAAGACATCACATTAAGCGGTATAAGAACCTGAAGTTGATGGCAACACTAACACTGGATCTGTGGCCAAGGAATTCTTGAGCTTCTGGAAGCTCTACTCACACTCGTTTGACCACATAGATACCTTCACTGGACACCCGGGTTCCAAGAATGCTACTGAATTGAGCCAACAATTCACACTTGGAGAACTTCGCACGAAGCTTCTCCTCCCTATATCCTTGTGATACCATCATCAAATGCCGAGTATGCTATCCCTGGCTATGAGAGTACAACAGGATGCCATCAATAAATACAATAACAAAGGAGTTGTAATACGGTCGAATACACCGGCAATCAAATACATAGACGCTGCTGGAGCATTGGTCAGCTCAAAAGACATCACAGGAACTCAGAACATAACAGGAAAACCCACTTCACTCCACAACTAAACTACACGAGAGGTCCTTCAATACTCATAACTCAAAGCCATATTCTAACTCAATACAGAAGTCAAATAATCAATGGTTCTTTCCACATCTCCCGCTAATTCATTTTGGTCACAATCAAACAACCTGAATACATCTAACTGTCCGATCACACTCACCAGTCATCTCGTCATAAAGTTCCATCAATAAGGACACAAACGGACATATAAGTCCCCCAACACATGTGCTCACCCAAATGAAATATCAACACTCTAGCCACATACAAAATCCGGCCTCAAATCCTTCCGACTAACCCATTATTAACATGTTAAAAATCACATCTCACCCATGGAAGTCACAAGCCGCCGACGCACAACTGATACCAAACGCTCGCGTGCGTATTCGTATACATGAAAGGAATTCAAAGAGTTACGCTTTTGGCTGAATAACAGGATTCGCACGATAAGAATTCAAGAATGTGGAACGTTTCCTAAGGGTTCTACAGCCTCTCGAAGATAAGTACAGACGTCTCTATACCGATCCGCAAGACTCTACTAAACCTGCTCATGACCGTTGAGTCCTATGTAACCTAGAGCTCTGATACCAACTTGTCACGACCCCAAATCCTAACAGGCCGTGATGGCGCCTATCGTGGAACTAGGCTAGCCAACCATCATCTGACTACGCATTTGTTCAATTATAAGAGCTGACAATCTAATAATAAACATGCAACCAAGCATAGAATAGTGTAATTAAGTCTTAGCATCCTAATAGTAGTCTAACAACTCTAACAAACCTCCCAAGGCTAGAGTCAATAGTCATGAGCATCTACGAATTTAAAACTAACTCTGCTAAAGACATAATAAGGTCTACGAATCAAATTCTAATACTATAAAAGGAAGGGAAATGGAGAAGTTGTGGACGCTGGACAACTGCCTCGAAATCCCGTAACAGCTGCTAACGAACTGAGACAGCTACTGCTCCAGACTGTCACCTGAATCTGTGCACAGAGGCACATGGAGTCTTTTATGAGTACGCCAACTAATTTTCATGAATTAAACACTAATATTTTGATCCTTAATCACATATAATCGAGTTTTTGGGTCCAAAATCTTTACCTCAATGAAGAACAATGATTTTCTCTCTTAAAAATCGCCTCAAAAGCTTCTTCCCATTCAAACATTGGAAGAAAACTCGGAATGCTCGTTCTATATGTACCGTTGACGCGTTTTACTACTCACAATGGATTCCTTGTGAAATTCTAATCAATTTAGGCTTTTGAATCACTCAATTTTACCTTATAATAAAGTAGATATGTAGGTTTTATGATTTGCAAATAGTGCAGGTTTTTAATACGCTGTCAGAGACAAATTCGTAATTAACCTGAAAAAACTGGCAACCTTGGTAAAATGGCCATAAAATCTTCATACGATGTCCAAATTCGACGATTCTTTTCTCTACAGGTCCATAATTACGTTATGGATCTAATGATTCATTCAAAACAGTAATCGGAGCTCATTTGTTCAATATGATATCATTTTTGCTTGAATATGTCGAAGCATAAGAAAAACGAGCACAACGCAACCCAAACCTATCCGAAACTCACCCGAGCTCCTCGGGACCCCGTACGAACATACTAACAAGTCCCATTACATAACTTAAACTTAGTTAAACCTTCGGAATACCCAAAACAACACCAAAACACCAGATCTACGTCGAATTCAAGCCTAAGAACTTCTAAATCTCCAACTTTTGCCAATTCAAGCTTAATTCTACACCGTACATCACAAAATTATTCTGAACACACTCCTAAGTCCCAAATCACCTAACGAAGCTATCCGAGCCATAAAATTTGTATTCAGATGTCGTTTACCAATAAGTCAACTCTCAATTGACTTTTCCAACTACAAAGCTATTTATAGAGACTAAATGTCTCAATTCTCACTACAACCATTCTGAACCCGAGCCAACTGACTCTAACACATCATAAACAGCATAAACAACCTATGACAAGGTAATAACAGCAATAATAATGCAAATTCTGCGGAATGACCGACCGGGTCATTACACTTATCATGTCACGTGAGGTGGCCTGGAATGATCACATGTTGTTCTTGCAAGACCCTTATCGTGTCAACGATATGTTCCTCCTCAGCATCATCGAGAGTTGTATCCCGAACATGTCGAGGATATTTTCGATCATGCACCGGCGTGGTGTCATTCCCCTCGCTGTGGGTGTCGCTAATTGAGTCCTCGAAATGAGGTTTAACCCCTCAAACCTCGGGATTGTGCGTGTTGTTAACACCGTTATCTATAATTTCTTATGATTTTATCTAAGACAAAATAATCAAAACACGTTAGTTAAAAAGGGAAGGATCGATTTAATTGCACGACTGTCTAGGCCCCACAGTGGGTGTCAAACTGTTTACCCGAAAAATGGTATAGCTAAATTTATATGTGGTTTCTAGACAAGTAAATTAGTTTGACCCTGAAATCATAAATGCCAAATTTCCTGTAACGGGAAATCGTACTTAATGTCGTGGAATAGTCTCTATTCAATGCTACCGGGCGAATAGTATTTATTGTATCTTTGTGAGCGTTATTCTTTCCGGTAAGAGACAGACCAGTTGCCTTAAGTCTTGGCATCCCCCGTCTTGGGTTTCACATGTCACTCTTTTAGATGGCCACATGGCATAACATATTTTTACCCTATACTGCCTAAATAACTACATCCAACGAGATACATTTTTCTTAAATAAAGTCATATCTTATTAGGAACACTATTTTCTAAATATTGAAAAGAATAACTTTAAGCTTCCCGTTGTGTAAAGTAGTGCTGAGCGTCGGCCGGTTCGATTCAGTTTTTATGAAGTTCGACTCAGTTTGCTCGGTTTTCGATTTTCTATTTGGTGCACCAATAACTTCGATTTTTGCTAATTTTGTTCGGTCGATTTTTGAATCAATTTGATTGATTTAATCTTGTCGTATTGAGCTTTTAAATCAGACTTTTTCTACTAAAAAATATGACTAGTTTCATGTTTTGGTGCAACTAAAACTTGAAAACGCAATACTTATAATATGATTAGGCAAATCATTTAGTTGACGGAGCAAATATAAATTTATTTAACAAATATTACTAACAATATAACTATCTCGTAGACAGCAATATCGGCGACGCGCAAGCAATAAAGATAAGAGATGCAATGGCAAACAAAAAGGAATAATTTAATGTTGGAATTTTTTTGGCTTTGGGCTTCAAATTTTATAACTTAAATATGTGAAAAAGTTGTGCTAGACAACTTAAGAAGAGCCCAAAGGCTAAGACCAATTAGGGAACTTCGCTACCAAAATTGAAGTTGCAAAATCGAGCACAAAATCGAACACAGAAATCATAGAAAACATAAACCGCAAATCGACCGCATAAGTCAAAAACTCGAAATCGGATAAATCGAAGTTTATGGTTCAGTCAATTTTTCGATTTGGTTGGTATTATGCCTACTCCTAGTATAAAGAGAAAGCAACGAAAGTAAGAAAGAGATTGTCCGATTTTCGGCCGCATTTCATTTAGTAATAGACCCAGTAAATTGTGTTACACTACCTTTGATCCAAAATATCTTTGAAAGTTAGGATTTTTACACAAATAGACAATCGATTCACTAATTTCCTCTTCCACTTGGTTTACATATATTATATACTAATTATACATCATATATTTATTGTACATGAATCATGCAGATATTATTAATTCCTGAATTTTTTGTTTAAGCGAATTGGTTAGCGATTATTTAGATTAATTCTTCTCCTTAAATTTTTGCACTCGTGTAGAAATTCAATTAATAACTTACTAATAATATTATTTGGTAGAATTATTATTTATCTCTCTTAGTAAATACAACTAAGCATGGACAAATGATTGTTATATCATTTATTAGACAACATATGTAACTTTGAAAGAAAATATCTTCTTAATTTGTACCTTTTAAATATTTTAAATTGTTAATTGTTATGACTGGTAATACTTTTACGTAATTTTTAAATTGTTATCATTATGACTTATAATACTTTTACGTAAATTTTAAATATACAGTTTTTATTTTACAAAACTTAAAGATTTTATTTCGAATTCATGGTCAAATAAGAAATTTTACTCTTAAATTTCGAAAAAATATAATCTTTTTTGGACATATGGAGTACAATGTCTTCATTCCTTTCCATTATATTTTTAAGCTGGAATAAATAAAGAATGTGAAAGTTAAGGATAAAGTTGTTATGAATTATTCGATTTACCTCCCTTTGACTATTAAATTTGGTATTGATTATAAAGTAAAGATTGATGTTTTTTCGTATTAATACTAAAACAAATATATGCTAAAACAAATTAAGAATTTGGCTATTACTAAGTAGGTCCGACAGGTAAGAGGATGTACTTTCTGAATGGGTAAGAGGATGTACTTGCCAAATGTCCTCCTAATAATGGTGGATACACTTTTAAAAGGATTTGCATATACTTATTCGTCTTTTTTGCTTTTTATAAACATTATATTTTGATTAAAATAGAATAATTATATCCCATTAGTTTTAACATATATTCACGCGTTTGATTGTGTGATAAATATTTTCCCTAACTAATATAATCTCACTTTTCATGACTAACTAATATCCCAATCTTGAATATTCAGTGTCGTCAAACTCTTTCGGATTTGTAATTTGTTTTCATTAGAAGACTTTTGTAATGGTTTAAATTGATATTAATATATAAATATGTTTATTTAAGCAAAAAAGAAAAACATCATTCTTTTTGGCCATCAACAAAGGTAACTATTGCCATTGACTTTATTACGTTGTGTGTGTCTCTCTTCCATGTTAATGTTATCCTATCTAAGGTCAATAATGTGTCAACGGGTTATCATTTCGTGTCCAACTCCAAACGACGTCTTAGGTTAATTAGATAAACTCTACCATATAGACAATGTTTGGTTTGAGTAGTACTATTAGATGTGTTGAGTGATGCTGAGGTGTAAGTGAGCTGTTACAATTAGTTAGTTAGTTAGAGTTAACAACAATATTTAAGAAGCCAATTATTTTAGTATAAAAGCATGTACAGTGTATTGTGAAGTTAGTTAGTGAAATAGAAAAATCTTTTTCCAGAATCGTCTTCCTCCTCTTCCGTCTTTCTCTTCTTCTTCTCTTCCACCATTAACAGAGCTTTCAAGCTCTTAACATAGTATCATAGCAGTGAGAACCGATCGGGATTTTACTCACAACTCACCTAATTCTTGAAGCTTATTGCAATTTGAATTTCCGGCAGAATCGTGAAGAAATCATTCCAAACTCACTATTCACAAAGCTAGGGTTTTGTAATTTCTGCCCAATTCAGCTGAAATGGAGATTGAAGATGGAACGGGAGTTGCGACTACAGGAAGTGAAGCTAAAATTGATCACACGCATCCACTCTTTGTGCATCCATTAGACACTCCGAGTTCAATTCTGATTCTAATCCAGCTCAAAGGATATGAGAACTATGGAATAGCGCGAAGGTCGATGCGTATAGCACTTCAAGCCAAATGGAAGTTAGGTTTTGTTACCGGAACTTGTAGAAAGGAATTATTTGATGTTGAATTTCATGAGAACAGGGAAATATGCAATGCGATTGTCCTTTCATGGATAATGAACACAATTGTGCCTCATCTATTCAGTGGAATTGTGTATGCATCTGATACGCATATTGTATGGGAAGATCTGAGGGAGCGCTTTGACAAAGCAAACAGAGTGTGTACATTTCAGTTACATCGAGAAATTGCGACAATATCTCAAGGAGGCTATGTTTCTATGTACTTCACAAGGCTAAATGAGCTATGGGCAGAATATGACGCAATGGTACCTTCCACAAACTGTGGTTGTCCAAAATCCAAGGAAAATGTAGAGCATTTGTGACAACAGCGACTGCTTCTATTTCTCAGTGGATTGAACGACTCATATGATCAGGCGAGGCGTCGAATTCTCATGAAAACAACAGAACCAACCTTGAATCATACATATACAATGATTATTGAAAGTGAGAGTCAGTTGACACCAACATCTGGTGTTAATTCCATAGTAGAAGGGAATGACATTATAGCACTATGGAGTTCAAAAGGTGGACAACAGAAACCAAAGAGAAACTTCAATCTATTTTGTGAACATTGAAAACTAAAAGGTCATACCAAGGAGAATTGTTACCACTTAGTTGGTTACCCCCCAAACTATAAAGGAAGAAAGAAGAATGGGGCATCTGGGAATAATGTGATATCATTTGGTAGACAACTGGACCAAAACACTAATGTGATCCCTGGCCAGTATTATCCTGGGAATTACAGTCCTGGAGTTTACAATCAAGGATATAACAATAGTAGACATGGATGCTTTCCTGGTGAAGAACATTGTGGTTCAAACCTCATTAGTGGTGGCAATCCAGGTTTTATTACACATGATCAAGATCAAGGAATGATGAATAATGTTGTTGCAGGTCAAGGTACAACAAATGTGAATGCAATTACAGCACCCATGGTATTCACACAGGAACAGATCGGTTCTGACGTCGAACAAGTTTTCGACCCGAAAAGTTATAATCAAATCTTGAAGATGCTGAACAAAGGTAACAACACTGAGACAGAAGCAACAACTAATACAGCAAGTATTGTTACTCCCTCTACTCCGAATGATAGGAATGATAAGTGGATTATACATAATGGTGCCACAAATCACATGGTGGGAGATAGTGATATGTTATCTACAGTAACTAAACGTGAGAATCAAAAGGTGCTATTACCCAATGGTAGTAGAGTTCCCATTACTCACATAGGAAGTGTTGAACTGTTACAAAGAAGCATTCGTAATGTTTTATGTGTCCCTGAATTCAAGTTCAATTTGTTGTCAATAGAAAAGTTGACAAGGGAGTTGAGATGCCTCATGGCATTCTATCCTGATTTTTGTCTAATGCAGGACCTTCACAATGGGAAGGTGAAGGGGATTGGTAGAATGAAAGAGGATCTGTATCACGGGAACTCAAAGAATAAAAGTCCATCATCAATTGTTCCTTCAGTGTTCCTAATAGTACATGATGAGGAAGAGCTATGGCATATGAGGCTAGGGCATGTCTTAGAAAGGATATTAAAACAACTTTCTCTAGTTAGAAGTAGCATGAATAACACTAAGTCTTGTACTGTATGTCCTCTAGCTAATCAGACAAGAATTCCTTTTCCCATAAGCAATAGTAGAGGTGCAAAGCCTTTTGACTTGGTACATGTAGATGTTTGGGGTCCATATAGGGTTTCTACTTTTGATGGTTGTAGATACTTTCTTACTTTGGTGGATGATTGTAGTAGAATGGTATGGGTATTCCTATTACATCTAAAAAGTGATGTTAGTACTGTTCTTAAGGAATTCTTGGTGCTTGTACAAACTCAGTTTAATGCATCAATAAAGGTTTTTAGAAGTGATAATAAAACTGAGTTTCTTAATTCTTTCTGCAAAGCTTTGTTCAGTAATACAGGGATCATACAACAGAGTTCTTGTGTTCATACTCCCCAGCAAAATGAAGTAGTCGAACGAACTTGAAGTGGCCAGGGCACTTAGATTTCAAGCAGGGATGCCTTTAAGATTTTGGGGTATTTGTGATGTTAATGTTATGTATCTCATCAATAGGATACCATCCCCAGTATTGGGGAACAAATCACCATTTTAAGTTTCCTTTGGCAGAAAACCCAATTTGAGTCATTTGAGAGTCATAGGCAGCTTGTGCTATGCAACAAACACTGGGACCAATGCAGATAAATTTGGTCCAAGATTTGAAGCATCAGTACATATGGGATATTCTAGCACACAAAAGGGATACAAGTTATATTTCCTTTCACGCAAAGCATTCTTCATATGTGGAGATGTTGTTTTTAAGGACGATGTCTTTCCATTCTGTTACACCCCATGTTTTCGTACGTGAGAGTACATCGTAAGTCAATTGATGTAAGCTCAAAAATAAGATTATATTTGATGGAATATATAGTAAGTTAATAATGTTACCTTGGAGGTTACAAATATTTAAGATCTTGAATAACGAGTACCAACAGGATTGGAAAGCTTAGAAGCTAAACCAATTGAAGAAAATAAGATTCGTCGAAAGTCGACGAGTTTGAAATGTTATAACATGTACTTTAGGGTGAGACTATGATTCATTACATGATAAGGAGCTTATGCTATGAGTTATGTTTGTCATATGATATTCGTGTGCTACGTTTTGAAGTAAAACAAGTTGTGGAACAAAAGTTGGCAAAGGTCTTCACAAGTTACATTCATAATGTGCTGAAAATTAGGTCAACTGTAACTGCTATTTTCTCCCAATATACTTGGAATTAGGGGATGATCTACCTATCAAATCGAATATCTATGAGTCTAGATTCCAACGCATTAAACCGTTCGTCTATACGAAGTCAGAGTAGAGAGATATTCGTGTTTTAGCGAGACTGCGCCAAGTAGCTCTCTATGGGACCCACATAGGCGGTTTAGATATGTTGATATACATAAGACGCCTCAACCCCCGTTTTAACTCGTTTAGTTTCAGTATATTCAGACCCTATACACCTTAAAACACTCTCTCAAGGTTCTCTCATGATCCAAGACCCAAACAAAGGGCAAACAACACAAATCAAGTGTCGGGAATCCCGTCGCGCTAGTAAGTTTCTTGTTCTTCTTGTTGTTGCTGATTTTTGGGTGGTTCCAGCTCGTGTGGGATGTTGTTTTAAGTGGTTTATGTTCTGTAAAATACTCTTCTATGGTTTTAATATCAACCCTAGGTTATTTAAAGTCTTGCAAATGGATTACACCATATTTCAACATCAAAAGTTAGTTCTAGTGAAGAATAACACCTCTTTGAGGTTGTGTTGTCATCGAGGATAGTTGTGGGCTGTGTTTTTCTGAAATTTAAAGTTTTTGCTACTGGTTAAGATGAGTATAACAGCCTACTAATTGTGCTTAAGCTTGCTCGTATGTTGGTTAAGTTGTTAGGATAATAAACTACACGATAATACTAGGATGAGCTTAGGTCACTTCTATGGTGCTGTTTTTCCATTGAGGGTTGTTGTAAGCTAAATATAACTTGGATTCCAACTTGAAGCTACTTTAGGAGGTGTGTGTATTGTGTTCTTGCAGGTGCTTAAGGTTGTATTGATGTATTTTAAGTTAAATGGTTGGACTAGACATGAACTAGTGAATAAAGTTGCCAATTGAAAAAAACTGGAGTTGTGGATTGTTTCCTTTGATATAAATATACGGTATAAGGATGAAATCATCGATGAATTACTTCATTATCATATTAATGATGTTTTTAAGTTAATGTATGAAGTCTATAAGGTGTGATATGGGTTATACGGATTCCAATCGAGCTTGCCGCTCAAAATGATTGTTGAACTAATCGGAGAGCTTATTGTGAATTATATTGTGTTGTTTGGGCTGTTTGGTGACCTTTGATAGAATATGGGATGTAGTTAAAATAGGGGAGGTGCTGTCCGTTTTCTGGTAGAATATTGATTTTGAAATATGAGAGTAACAATACTTATATGATGACGACGAAGTCGGGTTCTCATTGTAGACATACGAAGATCATATTGAGCTTGGTTGACGATGGGAGAGAAGATTGCAAAGGTATGTGAAGCTATTCCTTTCCTTCTTTTGCACGACCCCGATTGTACATAATGCAATAAACGAGCTTCCAAATATACTCTACTCTTAGAAGCTAGCAGTACTTACATTGTTTCCCTTCTTATAGAACAATTGATGTTGAGCTTGCTTCTCTTATTCTTATGTTATCAATGTTGTTGGTACTTTGGATTCTTATAAGATTCTCGATGAAGAGTTATCCCTAATGATGTGTACGGAGAATATCGACCTTACGTCACTCCGTAATGTTCAGAACATGATTCCAATGAGTCCTGCATGCAAAATATATATGTATCTATTTTACTCTACCGAGTCGCGCTATAGTCGGTCGGGTATGGCACCTATTGTGCAACCACTGATCAGTTGGGTTTACCGAGTCCTCTTTGAGGCCGGGTATGATATGATAATGATGATTCCCACATAGGCGAATGTTCTATGATGATGATGATGCCCAGAGAGGCGGATATTTTAAAAGATTATGTATATATATGTGTCATGCATTTCATGTTACTGTCTCTTAGAAGCACTCAGATGTTACAGGT
>ML293212.1:0-25909 GCA_005239495.1 Nicotiana undulata
TATTTCGCAACTTGCTTGACTCCAAAAATTAACATGTGACCAGTGTGATATTATAATACCTCAAAACACATTATTCTTAGCATATTAGATACTCTTAGTCTTATCCCACATGTTCAAGTTAACAGCGCGGGGTGCTACCCGAGCCATTTCTTTAATCACGAACCTTTGTTTAAGGGATTCCTTTGACCTAAAGCTTTAGTTTAGTTCCTTGATATTACCACACATTTTCAGTCTTATTCTCCCAATGTAATATACACAATCATATATACCTACTATAACCACGCCGCTGTACGTATATTACGTAAGATAAGATAAAAAAAATACATGGGGTCTCACACCCTTTCCATTCAATAACTGGTTCATTAGGAAACTCGAGCCTCATAATTCTGGTTCAGCAGTCGAGTTTAGCAAAGCAGGAGTAGAGCCAATCCATTTCCATTACATCAAAATCCACCATTCCTAGCTCAATAGGATTGAAAAAGGCGGTGGTATCTCGGCCACACATCGTGACAACACAATTCCTATAGACTCGCGCGGTCGTGATAGANAAACATCATGCGATTGGACAGTCAGAATACATGTGACAACATCTGGAGAAGCCTCCGGACTCTGGCGACCACTCAAAGCATAGAATCGACTGGGTCCCCCTTGACCCTGTGCTCTATCCCTAGCTGCACCGCGCCCTGCTGGAGTTGGAGGGCGTGCTGAAGATGTAGCGGCCAAAGAACTGGATGGCTGAGCAGTACCTCTACCTTTGCGTTGACTAGGCGCACGACAATCTCACTGAATATGGCCCCTCACTCCGCATCGATAGCATATCGGGATATCCAGGTAACAAGGCTCGGAATGGAACCTCCCACACTTAGGGCATGGGGCCCTCCGCTGTTGCTGGAACCTCCCACCAGAACAACCTGACTGATGGAACCTCCTGCTATCTGAACCTGGTCCAAAGCGACCTCCCTGCTGATAAATGTGCCGTGATGGCGGTGCGCTAGCTGAGGACTGAGATGGTCTTGGCGACCCTCTCCTAAGGGATGATCTCGCATCTCCAACTGAACTCCCGGGGTTGCCCACTGACCGAGCCCTACTACTGCTCTCTCTCTCTCCATTTCTTATCTTTAATTTTCGGGCCTCCGTAGCCTGGGCAAAACCAACAATCTTCCCGTAGTTCATATCTGAATGCAAAGCAGCTGTAGCATCCTCATTAACAACCAAGGTACCAAGGCCCTGAACAAACCGACGAACTCTGGCCTCCATAGCCGGAATCATATGGGTAGCATACTTGGAAAAGCGCATGAACTCCGTATGGTACTCCCACACACTCATGTTGCCCTGCTTAAGAACCTCAAACTCTGCAGCACGGGATGCCATAATCTCGGCAGGCAAGAAATGATCCATGAAAGCATCTACAAACTCGACCCACCTCGCCGGAGGGCTCCCCTCTCCACGGGAACTCTCCCACATCTCAAACCATGAATATGCTTCTCCCTTTAGACGGTATGAAGCTAACTCAACTCCCTCTGTTTCAGTAGCCTTCATAACCCGCAGAGTCTTGTACATTTCATCTACAAAATCTTGAGGATCGACCTCTGGGTCGGTGCATGTGAACTCAGGAGGGGCTAACCGCAGAAACTGGTTGACCCTAGAACCTGAAGAATCCCCTTGTTCGCTAGAGGACGCAGGGGCAGCCTGTGATCTTAGGGCCTGGGAGGCCACTAACTGAGTCAATATCTGAATAGCTCCCCTGAGGTCCCCATCAGAAATACTGGGACGGGAAGCTGGGATTGTGGAAGGATCAGGAACATCAGCGGGAGGGATTTCAGTACCCTCCATTGGAGCAGGAATAGGGATAGACTGGCCTGGCACGAAGGAGTTAGGAAGATTCAAGGTTGGGGAATCATTCTCACTCGCACCATCATATAAGGGATTTATGGCCAAACTTGGGGTGGCAATGGCCTCTAGGCCGAGTATATCTCTCTTCTTGGGCGCCATTTACTGAAAATTAGGACAATGCACGAGTTAGATAGAGACATTCTCACCTTTCACTTCATCGCACGATACAGAGTAACAATGAAAGGGTATTTTCCTAAATGTCCATGCAGCCCCCTAATTATAGATGTGGTTGACAACACACCGATAAGAAGGGCTCTACTAGACACGACTCCGAGACATCCTAGGACACTTCAAAAACCTTAGGCTCTGATACCAAGTTTGTCACGCCCCAAAATCGAGGGACGAGACCGGCGCCTAACCGGGTGAACCCAGTCAAGCGGACCTAGATTGCCTTTCCTACCCAACGTATTACCCCGTGTTCATAACATACATTATTCCATGTGAGTTAGCCAATTTAGATTCAAAGTACAATTTACAACATAATTCCATTTTCCTCTTTTAATTTTCAACACTAGATAATCCAAAACATACAAGTTACATACAACATTTCTGATGCGATCCACAATACGAGTGAGTACAACTACCGCCCAAAATATACATATATATACAACCCACACAGTGTCTACGGAGCCTCTAAGAGTACTAGGAGTTCTACATAAATTTGCCGGCAACAAGGCCCCGGCTATACCTATTTACAACATAAGCAAAAGAAAATGATATAGTACACACACGGTCCCGAGAGAAAATGGGGCTCACCAGAAGTGCTAAAACGATGAGGAGGAGGCACCACTAACGGCGGGCTGAGCTACCTGCTATGGAACCACCTACATCCATATAAAAGATGTAGCTCCCCTGAAAAAAGGGACGTTAGTACCGTGGAATAGTACTAGTATGTATGAACAAGCTTTACTCTAAGTAAAATCAAACAATATACAGATAAGAGACAGTTAATGGAACCAACAAATATTGCACAGAAACAGAAACAACCACAATTAAGAGTTTCGCAGATTCTTATTTCAACACAATCACATTCCACCCTTATTCCTTCTCATCAATCCACCCTTATTACTTCCTGTTGCGGCGTGCAACCCAATCCCACCGGACAATCACATTTCAGTCTTCTTACATTCTGTTGCGGCGCGCAACCCGATCCAACCGTACAATCACATTCCACCCTTATTACTTCTCACATATCACCCTTATTCCTCCTGTTGCGGCGCGCAGCCCGATCCCACCGTACAATCACATTCCACCCTTATTACTTCTCACATATCACCCTTATTCCTCCTGTTGCGGCGCGCAGCCCGATCCCACTGTACAATCACATTTCATAGCAACAATAACAACCCACAATTAAATCATAAGGATTCATATCATCAAGGGTACAATTTCATAACCACCAAACAATCATATGTTCACAATAGTCTTTATCAACCATTAATTCAATCACAAAGATTTTCATCAACAAGAATATAAATTCATTACATCCAACAATCCGTATGAAATCAAGCCACAATAAACCTTGCCAATCAATGAGTCATGTACAACATTGCCTTGGTCATTTAGTTCAATTAAATCAATTCATAACTCCTTTTCATCACTTGTTACACAGCCCTTAGCACTTAGATACATTCACACATTTGGGTTCGTTACCATTCTTTCATACCAACATATTCAAGCATTTAACGACCTTGCACATGATAGAGTAATCACAAGAAATCACCTTTCACAATTTCACTTAACATGGTAATCGACTAAGAAAATCAGAAAATGAAATCTTACACCTCAACATAGCCAGACAATCAATTCACATATACTCAGCAAGAAACCCATACCAAATGCTTGGAAACCACAAGGTGACTCTACGAAGATTAAAGTTAGCCATACATACCCCGAGTCGAATTTCCCCTTTAATTTCTATCACAAATCACCGGACCGTCTGGCACCACCAATCTATTCCACAATGTGACATATTTCACTTAGAATTAGGAAGCTTGAATTCAATTGAGAATTTTATCAAACATTATGTGACCCTTTAGGTTACTAACCCCCTTTTGGTGAATAATTACCCAACTCATTTCCCTTTACTAGATTACGGAGTTTAACTCACATGCTTGCAAGGTCTCACTTTCATTTTCAAGAACCAACCTATGTGTGTTTTATTCTTAACCAAAATCTGAGAAATTGGGGAAATAGGGTGAAGACTTACCTCTTGTGATGAAGAAGGTGAAGATTACTCGATAATTTCCGGGCCTGAGTAGAGATGATGGACCAATTTGATGAAGAGGAAGACTTTCTCTTACTAAACCCACTCTCCATTCTCTCTATTTTTGTTCAGATAAATGTTAAAAATAAAGGGGAGGGGTGTTTTATTAAACTAGAGTCGGGGGCGAAATTAGAAATTAAACGAGCCCCGAAGCAGGAAATGCGATCAGGAATGCGATCACATTCCTGCTATGCGGTCTGCATTCCTGTCGCATAGTTGGCCCTCATATGGGCCAAAATGGAAACCAGACTGCCCTGGTATGCGACCATTATGCGGTCCGCATACACGTTATGCGATCACATAGTGCGTCGCATAACTCCCTCCGCAAGAATCAAGGTGCTAGAATGTGACAACTATGCGGCGCCCGCATTCTTGAAATGCGATCGCATCTTGGGTCGCATAACTGTCCTCAAATTGGACATCATGTTGTCTAGGTATGCGACCACTATGCAGTCCGCATACTTGTTGTGCGTCGCATAACATCGCAATTCTGGGAAATTTTATGTTTTAGGTCCCGGTATACTTTTACTTCAAAAAGGTCCATTTTTAAGAATTTCTACTGTTATGACAACACATGGACCTATTCGGGCATTATTTTAGACATGAAATTTTATGGGTCTTTACATGACTTCAGGCACGGAAGGCACAACCCCGGGTGAAGACTCATCGTCCGAAATCACCCTCCTTCTTCGTGACCTGTGCACCAAAGTGCCCTCTTCTTCTTCTTCGTCTTCTACAGATCGAGACTCAACAACCTTCCTCTTCGAGGAAGAAGAACCAGCAATAATCTCTTGAGCCTGAGCCAAAGACATCTTCGGAATGGATGTAGCAGACACCCCACGAGTAGAAAACCCTATCAAAAGGAAAAAGGTTAAGAAAAAAAGGAAAAGAGGCTCGAGTAAGGAAAGAAGCGGAAACAAAAGCTTCACTTACTGTGGGTCTTTACTTGCCAACCGTACTTCCCAGATAAGTACTTCCAGGATCTTTCTTCCAGGGGAGACTATCTAAGAAGAAGAAGAGCCTCTCGAAGGAGTGAATCCTAGACTCCTTAGTCTACCACCCCTCCGACTCCTTGTCGGAGCAGAAGAAGGTGTTAAACTCTCAACGCCTATCACTCGTTTGGGTTGATTTGAAGAAGACATGTTTATGAAGGCAAGAAGAAGTTCTTTACAAGTAAAAGAGACAAGCTAGAAAGTGTTTCGTGGAAGTAAAGAAAAGAAGAGAGGTATTTATACTTGAGGAAAATCGTCAAACATGGGAAAAAACAATGATGAAAAGTCATAATTGAAGGTGTCACTTCGTGACTGACGCAACCGCAAAAAGCACTAAAAGGCTCCGAGTAACTGCAGAACCAATCCAGAAGGGACACGTGGTTTAAGCATTAAATGAAAGTGACAAACGACTCCTATGTTCAGAGAAGGATACAATATTTCAAGGAAAAGCGGTGGCAAAATATTCCCGCCATAATGCGTATCCACTAACCAAATATTAATCGATAAATAAATGGTAAGTGGGGGGACTATCTATATTGGTAAAAAAGAGTTTCACACGTAAGGTGATTCATGACAACTCAGCCGGCTACGTGGACCAAGGAAAACACGGCAGCTGGATATGATTCTATAAAGAGGTACGGTACAAAGAGTCGCGGATCAATAAACCTACGAGGTAATCAGCCACGGGAAACTCAACCTGATTGAGAAAGGAAAGAGACTCGGTCAGAATGAATCCAGACAGAGCTACGGGCAGATTCAAGAATCCTCAATTAATGACTCATACGTTATGTAACCTTCATACAACAGTTATGATTATCCTTTATAACGCCCCATTAATGTAATAATTAGTCATTAATGGACGATCATTGCAAGAAGTAGACGTTATATTAAGAAACCCCCTATATAAAGGAGGGGAATGTAACTTGTAAGGGGGAAAGACTTCGAATATAATACATTTTACTTTTTGAGCATCTTACTATTGCCTTTTACTTATTCTTCTTTATTTAATAATATTTCCTTGATTATCAGTAACCCGCGTTCATCCTAAAAATAGCTTTGGTCAAAGGATCTAATTCTTTGGTTAAACAACCATATCAGGTCTTCGACATCATCGAAAAAGGATCCTACAAGGTCGGCATGATGAGCGGCGAGCAACTACCAAACAATTAGAATATATCACTCCTCAAACGATATTACTGCTAAGGTACGACCTTCTCCATTTTAATTTATGTTTTAAATTAACCAATTGCAGGTGTTAGATCGAGGACGTCGATGGATCCTTCAACACGAAGTCCTTAGGTCTAAAAGCACGCGTTGCACTCTTTTCTTAGACCGGTTTTTGTCCCTAATGGGTTTTTTCCGGTGAGGTTTTTTAACGAGGAAACCATTGTTCGTGCTAATTTAGAGCAATTCAATAGTACCCGAGGCTTCCTTACAATAAACCTCGAAAACTAGGGGGCATCACCCTCGAATGTAAACTTTGTTGCAAGGAAAGTACTTCGTGTCAACGGGGTCTCGATAGGTAAATTTTGTAAGGGAAAAACAGTCGAATGAGCCATGCCCATGTAGGTTACTCGAGCCCTAACATCAAACATGTACACATGTATAATCATCTATTGAAAGAAGTATTTTTCCTTGCCAAATTGTTCATGCCTTAGAAAAAATTTACTTTACAATTTTATGCTCTTGATCTATTGTGTAAACATGCTTAAGGGCCGATCACAACTGAAGTTCAAACAACTAATCCCACGCTCGGGGACTGCCGTCTAAAAATTAGATGCAAACCTCGGATTGTAAGACCTTAAAAAGGCAATCCTCGAATTTTATAGGCCACATCTACCCCTCTTGGGGACTGACACTTCGAACAAGTTCGGAGTGTAATGGGAAAACAAGCCCAAGAGGCAATTCCCAAACTAAAATGTCTTGGGAATGGCATTTTCTCGTCCAGAATCAGGTCCGAGGTCTTCACCCTGATGAACCGGCCCATCCAGCCTCGATCCTTGTCTTCGTCTATGCTGGAAATGTAAACTTTAGTGGCTCGACACTGGAGATTGATTAACCCACCTCGGTAAAGCCGGGGGCTGTATAACCCGATGAGGTGGTCGAGAGTAAAAGGGGAGCCCTTCGACTTTGCTCACGAAGAATCTGAGCAGTATTACGATCCTCTAGAAGGAGGGGTGGATTTGACCGAGAGTCACCTGGTACTTTCTGCAGAAGCCCACGATGATTGGGTTGAGGGTATCCAACGTGAAAGATTAAGTGTTAACACTCATGTACCCTTCCACGTGGGTAGGAATAGCCTCCTCTGGGGCCGGTATCATGACCTCTTTGTTCTGCCAGTTGCAGTCCTTCTTCACTTTTTCAAGGAAGCTCTCAGGTATCGAGCATATGTATCTCGATACCGGCTCGCAATGATCGGGGACCGACAAAGTTTTCTCCGTCTTGAAATCGGAGCTGATAACACGCCCCTAGGAATATATTCCTCAAGGCTTGGCTCCACCGATGCTTTCCCGCCGGCCGACTGAGAGAATGAAATAGTTTCTTTTTGTGGTACAGTTTTTGAAGTTTTTGCTTTAGTTTGAGTTTAAAGAAAGAGGAAGACAATGGAACTTGGTGCTTTAAGAAGGGGTTAACAATGAAACCTGAAGATTTGCAGACACAAGAACATAAAAGATGCAAAAGCTTTGGAGATTAGAAGAGATTGAAAGTAAAGTTTGAATCAATGGGAAAAGGCCTATTTATGGGTTTCACAGCGATGACTCGAAACCACTACTGGGCGACCACCAACTGACACGCATTAAAAGCCTGGGAAACTGTACCGAGTGGACGTTTCAGTCACTTCTGTCGCTTATGTCACAATGATGGCGTCATGTGACATTACAATAAATCGGGGTAAAAGGTCGTAGATTCAATTCGTTTCTTATTATTACACTCTAAAAAACGAGGGGACTATCTTTATACGGTTAAAATCGAGCCCACCCGATTTTACTGATTAACCGAGATCAGGGTGATGGACCGAAGATCGTCCCCGAAATAGATCAGACCGAGGTATAAGGGTAAGATACCAAGTTCGGGATTCGAGGTACCTGTCGAGACGGAGACCAGCAGTGATTGAGACCAAACGAGATAGACATCGAGAAAGACCGAAGATGGCATAATAACAGAAAAGCGAGATATCTGTGACTGTTCCAAGATCAATGCGGGAATATCGAAACGGAATAAATCAATAACGGTTAATTAGCTAATCATGAGATTTCTTTCTATAATTAGAGTTGTACCATAAGTAGAATTCCTCACTATATAAAGAGGGGTTCTGATCACTTGAAACACACATTATTCTCACATATCAAAACAATATAACACTTTCTTTAGCTTATACTCTTTTGTTCATCAATTCATTTTATATACTTCATTAATATAGTATCAGTCAATTCGAGGGCACACTAGCTCGAGGGCTGAATTGCATTTCAATACTGGTTTGCTTTACTTTATTGTTAATTTCTATTATTAATTATCATATTTATCAATTGGTATTAGGTAAAATTATGTGTCCTTAAAATTACGCTAGAAGTTTAATTGTTATCCTATTTTAAGGGCAAACAAAATAACAGAGGGGTATACTTTATTGAAAGAAAAAGTAAAATAGGGGAATACTTTGAGCCCGTTTGGACATACAAAATTTTGCCTTTTTTCCAAAAAAAATAATTGAAAACAATGTTTGGTTATCAATTTCAACCCCTTTTTTTTCAATTTCACTTGAAAATGCATTTTCAAATTTGATTAAATGGTTCTTACCAGTTTTTTAATTGAAAATGCATTTTTACTAGTTTTTAATTTTACAAATTTACCCTATACTTTTAAAAGTTACACAATAACATGTTAAACAATAGCATTTTCACTTGAAAATGCATGCCCGTTTGCAT
Source organism: Nicotiana undulata (assembly GCA_005239495.1). Lineage (NCBI taxonomy): Eukaryota > Viridiplantae > Streptophyta > Magnoliopsida > Solanales > Solanaceae > Nicotiana > Nicotiana undulata. The sequence continues at coordinate 9,075 of ML293212.1, forward strand.
CTTCTGTGTAGTGAAGTAAAGCAGAATATGATAACAGTTAAACAGTTGCATGTTTGATTATTTATTTCAAGTAGGATAATTAAAATAGGGATGTTTTGATATTTTTTACAAGTTACGGGGTATAAATCATATTTCATGGTTTTACAAAAATAGACATCCAAATATGTTACAAAAATTATAACCAAACATAACTTCATCTTCAATTCAAATTCCAAATTTAAAAATTTATTTTGGAATTCATGTCCAAACGTCTACTTTGTATCATCTTATTGCGAAAGCATGAATCAGCAAAAAAAGAAAAGCATGGAGAGAGAAAAAAGACAGATGCATGATTTTCATTGTAGGAGTATGGATTTAGTGTCCGTTTGGACATAAAATTTGATAGAAGATTTTAAAAAAAAAATTCACTTTTTTTTCGAAATGAACGTTTGTTCATATAATTTTCAATTTTAACTTGAAGATGTATTGGAAATTTTTGAAAATTTGAAAAACTACAAAAATCTGTTGTCTAAATTTTCGCTCAAATAACTCACAAAACTTCAAAACAATCCAAACTGAAGTTTATGTCCAAACACAACTCTAAATTTCAAATAACATTTTCACTTTAATATTTTTTAAACATTTTTTCGAATTTTACGATTCTTATGTCCAAACGCCTACTTATACTCGTTGGTCAGTGCCTTAAAGTTTGATCTTAATTATATTAGTGTAATACTGCCGCTAGTCATATTATTTGTCCTTTTAAACTGAAATTATTCTATAATATTTAATGTTTTAGTAAAACAAAAGAAACATATGCTATCAGATAGCGTTGGACTTATTTGTCCTTATAATTAATCATAAAAGCATCATGCATGCTTATATCATGTGCCAAAATGCATAAGGACACCTTTATAATATATCCATCACCTTTTTTCAAGTGAAGTTTGATACTACAAAAAAGGACAGTCAAGCTCTATGATATAGATAGTGACATGGACAAAGTAGCACTTATATATCTTTTTATTAGCTTTTCAAGGTCGATCCAAATGTCCAAAACTTTTTGTGATCACCTTCTAAATGTATATTCCAAGATCCTATCATCCTAATACCTCCAACCCAATGTATATCACATTACTTTATCATAATTGACATAAAAATATGCTAATTAAATTATAAATAATATATACTCCTATAAAGAAACATATAATATATATCTCTAATTGATTTTGGGTAAAGAAAAGAACATAAATAAATACATACAGTGGACTCTAATTAGCTTGCAATTGCAATATTGTTGATTCACAGACACAATTGTGATTTTCTATTTTACTTAGATTTTAGCTTCATAAATTTTATTGTAAAAATATTAATGAAAATATGTTTAATTATTTCATGTGTTCAAAAAAAAAATTTAACCTTGTACTATTTTAAATTGTTAATTATTACTACGATTTATAATATTTTGAATTGGGGCGGGCATATTGTGAGATTCATGGTAAGTTTTACGTTGATTTAAGCCTAGGCAATATTCTTGTTTTTCTATCCTGATGACTTGAGATCGACAATCATGTTTTAAATACGGAATTCCCAAGGCAAAAAGTATATTTGTCTACAGCTACGCGTGTCAAGCAGCCTTTCCGCCCGCAGACCGCAGTGCTCTTTCTGCTCTCGTGACTCCCTCTACTTGTGTTATAAGCTGCTGCAACTTTTTCAGCAAGTAGCAAAAATCTCCATTTTTTCTCCTTTCCGTTACAACTTCCGCGATTCTTACGGTTTATAGTTACACTTTTACTTATTTTATGCTTTATTTTCATTCATTTTCCTTATTTTTCCCTTTCTTTCTATCTATTACGTGTGTTTTGCGTACATGGAATGTGTACAATAACTGTTTGGATTTGCCCTTTTTTTTTTTTTTTTTTTTTTTTTTGAGTTTCAGAGCAGTGAAAATAAGAGATTTAAAAGCATGTTCGAAGCTTTTCATCGGTAAAAGAAAGAAATAGAGAGGAAAGAAAGAGATGGAAAAGAAGATAAGGATAGGTGTTTGTGTAATGGAAAAGAAGGTGAAATGCGGCCCGGAGGTTCTCTTCCTTTAATTTATTTCAATTCATTTTCCTCCCAGAGCGCATGCAAAATTACCACTGCCATTTTTATTAGCATATCAAAAACTATTTTCAGTGATACTTTCTTTTTCTTTCAATTGTTAAATTTTGATTTTTAGGTATTTTCAGCTCCCATGGGACAGATACTTGATAGATTACAATCATTTGGTGAATTTGAGGTAATTCATTCACTGTTAAACGATATCGCCACCTTTTTAATTTTATTTGTTTAACTGTAAATTATGCCATCTCCTGAAAATTGTGAAAAGAAAAGCACCGCTGGTGAGTAAAGCAGAGTATTCTGCCAGTGGAATGTTGAATTGTGTGTTAGAGTCGTTTAAAAGCTTTAGACTATTAGATAGGGGACATTTTTATTTATTTATTCTGATGACGGTGGTGTTCGGGCCACTTTGCATGCATCTCAACTATTTCACTGGTTAGCTGCTAGGACTATTAGATAGGTGATGGTGGTGTTCAGGCCAGCAACGCGGGTATTGGATAAATATGTCCACCAAGGATTAGATAAATGAGAAGAAATCACCTAGTGTTTTCTGCCTAAAAAAAAGATTACTACATGATTTTTTGAATCTGCCTATCTTTCGCTTTTCCTTCATTGATTTGATTCTTTCAATAAATACCGAGATTCAGATTGGAAATCAAAAATCAAGCAATTCAATCTATAAGACATAAGAGTAATTCAGATTGATCAGAACACATAGCTATAGCAAATAAATGGATTTCAACGTGAGACCTCATGGTTCTCCTCCTACTTCACTAGGCCACGCGCTTGGTGGACACTTTTATGTACTTAAATCTACAACACATTCCCTCACCTGCACGTCTAATTTTTTTTTCCTTAGACCAAGTAAGTTGAAATATTTTTGTCGAGCGGTGATGGTGAGACTTGAAGTAGACCTACTAATTTACCATGTTAAATTGTGTGAATCATTCCATCCGAAAACTCTAGAGAAATAGAGATGGGACAATTTTATTCATTTATGTCTACAAAAAGAAGTATTTAAAACAACTGTTGTACTAATTTTGCTGGTTTTGTTGTTTATTGTTAGAATTTATTCGTTTTTCTGATAAGATGTATAAACTTGCAGGTCGTGCATTTTGGGGACAAAGTTATTCTCGAGGATCCAATCGAGAGGTACTTATTCAAGAATCAACTCTGACTTCAATTGCTAGTATACTACTTCAATTTATACTATAATATATCTGTTTGCTGATGCATGAGTTTAATTCTTAAAGAACAGTTTGTCTTTCTAATCAGCCATTACCACTAACTTGCAAATCTCTTCAACCTTATGTTTATATGTTTTGTTCTTACATGTTACTGGGAGATATGTTGCTCGAACTCTCCAAAAATGTGGCCAGATACGTGTCGGATCCTCCAAAAGTAGTGCATTTTTTAAGGATCCGACACGGGTACGGGTACGGCTACGTTTTGGAGAGTCCGCGCAACATAGACTGGGAGCAATTCTTTTCACTATGTACTCTACACAATATTGATGTGGTGAATATATCATGTTTGCAGCTGGCCAGTATGTGATTGCTTGATTGCCTTCCATTCCAGTGGATATCCTTTGGAGAAGGTTGAAGAATATGCTGCATTGAGAAAGTAAGTGGATGAAACCCTTTTATCAAGCTTTAATGATGCGTTCAGAAGTCATACCTATAATTAAAGATGTATAGTAAGTCATAAGAAATTGGTGGTTCACACAGCGAAACAACAAGCTTACATTTTCTGATGTCATACACAGACTGTTAATTTTCTTTTCTTTTGGCTCGTCAACTTTGATAAACATACTGTGCTGATGTGTAAAAGTTTTGTTTTTTGCAATTGATTTTTTCGTTTAATCTGCATGTGAAAAAGATTAGCAAAGATTGTTTTTTTGGCAAGGTGCAAAGGTTTGGTAGTAGATTTTTAGCATTTTGAAGATAAGTGAATGCAAATAGAAGATGAGACACTTGTTGCTTTTATCTTCCAGATATAGTTTGATGTTCTTCCTCTTTTTCCCTCTCCCTCTCCTACTTCCTTCTGTGCCATGACGATGCACTGTGTCTATCCTCTGTTTCTCCTGTGTATCTTTCAGTAAACTGCGTCTCTTGTCTTGGTTGGAAATATACACTTCCTTACCACTACCCCATAAGTACTTAAGTTTTTGGCGTTGTAATGACGATAACAACTGTCTGGGCATGTAGCACTTGTCTAGACCAGGTCTTAAGACCAAAACATCTGGTAGAAGTATGCGAAGTTCCGAAGTTATTCCTCTTCTTTCGTAAGACTAGGAGATGAGTGCTTGGCATCTAAGGAGAACCTCTTCTTTTATTTCTCTTTCTTGTTTTTCCATACAAATTATTGAAGAAATGACTTTAACCAAGTCTTTAAACTTTGTTATTACTGGTTTCTACATTCTTATGATGATATATCGACTCCTCTGTCTTAGGCCTTTCCTTGTAAATGAATTGGAGCAGCAACACCTTCTTCATGATCGCAGAAAAGTATATGAGGTTTGTACCTGTTATACTTTTTCTTGTTTTAATGTTCAGGCCCAAGGAAAAGGGGGAACAACTTATATTTTTGACGATTAAATTCGCCATGACTTGTCTGTATAAAAGTGTTTTCTCGTTAAGCGTATTTATTAACAAAACTCTGCACTAAATGATTGCTATGCTTTCTTTAGTTGTCTGTCTGAAGGTTATTCACATACTTTGTAGCAACATGATGCGCTGCGAAATAAACATATTAGAGGGAAATGCTAATAGTCATTTGTTCAAAGCAGATTGGATTCCTAATGTAGTGCACTGACAGACATAAGGTGAAGAAATTAATTACATTTGACTTTTTGACCAGATCGCAATTCTCAGCTATCCACTTCTTCAGCGAGTTCTCTGGTTGCAGACTCACAATTATATTTGCGCACTGCCTTTTTTAGTTGTAAAGTTGCTGTATTTTTCTTTGAGGGTGTGAAGTACAAATACATTCGCTGTCGTCTTACATCCAAAACACTGTTATAAACTTAAAGTTGTGCTTTATGTATTTACCCCTTTATACTCCTCAACATATTTGCCGAGTAGGTTTGAATGACCTATTCAAGATATAATACGATCATGCTACGCCATTATCGAGGGCCAGAGTAGGATATGGCCAATTTCAGCACGATCATATTTTAGTCCTGAGCAGTGCCAGTTTCAGTAACATTACTTTCAGAAAGATCATTTTCCAGTTCACTTTGTTCTAAGAATGAATATATATTTTACTCTTCTCCTGTAGCTGGTTTGTGATTGAAACATTCTTTTTGGTAGGTAAGTAATTTCATTAATAATGGGAACACAAGCAATAACAACAGTAGATAATCTACAGCTTGTGAGTGAACTTCCTCATCAAGACATGTATCAGATTTTGAAGAAAACTCAGGCACCATCTTCCATAAGCATTTATGAATATGTTAGTTGATTACCTTTGTGATACATTCAACTGTTTATTCAACACAACTACACCTCAAAAGTTGGGGTCTACAAGATTCCTCATTATTCACTTCCTCTATTTGGACCAATTTTATTTTAACATGAAAAAATGGAAAAAAGGTTAGAACATAATATCTGCTAGAATCTTCTGCAAAACCATCTGAGTATACCTTTGAACTCTTTCCATATTACAAGAAAGAATAGGAATGACTTATAAGACAACAAAAGAAAAAAGAACTAAGGAGATGTAGGAATGATATTTAATTGGTTAACAAGATTAGTAGGCATTTTCAAGTATTGCCAATCCAAGCTTTCTGCTAAAAATTCAGACAAGCTTTCTCCCAACTTCAAATTCAAATCATTTTGTTGAAACTTCGACTTCAAAGTAGTCAAAACAGCTTATTGATCTCTCCACTTTAGACTTTTGATCTTCATCATCCTGTTGGGAACACTTCCCCCCTTCTGTGAGGGACTTATCAATGTAAAAACTAACCTTGTATCTAATCAGTGTCTTCTTGCTTTTGAATTTCCATAAAACAAGAAATTATTTAGACACTTTTCATTTTTGTTTGCTATGTGGTATTTCAGCATCTTGAGATGTTTGGCATCCCAGTTCCACGATATGCTTGCGTTAATAGAGAAGTGCCTTATCAACAACTGGATTATTTTGTTGAAGAAGATGACTTTGTTGAAGTTCATGGGAATCGCTTTTGCAAACCTTTTGTTGAAAAGCCTGTTAATGGTGAGTTTTCCTGTCTTCCCATCTTTGTGAGGTTACTATAAATATGTGCTCTTGTTTTTTTTTCTCTGTTTAGCTTCTTAAAATGTTGTTTGCATAATAACTACAATATATGGCTTCAATAGACTGCAATTGGTCAAAAGGCAAGACTCATATTTTTGTGTTCCTTGCAAACTTTGCCAAAATAAATGACCACCTGATGGTATCTAAATAATGGGGTACAGATTGATGCCTCTTGGCTAAGTTTGGCTTTGATGAGAAATCAAAATTGTACCATATTAGGTTGTAACCGCTAAATGGAGTTTGAAAAGTTTAGTTGGGTTTGATCCTAGACCTGAAGTTTGTTGCTTATATCTTATGACTGCTATTAGTAGTGCATTTTTTTTTAACTGTGAGAATTTTCTTTTGAATATGCTGCGTTTCTGATATTATGCAAATGCCATTTTCACTGGCTTATTCGGTCTCTCATTGTTGGAGTAGGTGATGATCACAGAATAATGATTTATTACCCTAGTTCAGCAGGCGGCGGAATGAAGGAGTTGTTCCGGAAGGTGAAAATTATAAATGACATATGGTTTGAGCAAAGATTTGGAATTGCTTTCACAGACAAGTTTTGATTTGACTCACTTCCTTTTGTGTCTGAGACTGCAGCTGTTTTGTTAGGGGATATTCTTGCAAGTGTTCTTGTATTTTAATCCACCATGTCTTGTATAGAAACCCGCAATGGGTGATTGAGGACGATTTCAATGATCTTTGGTATCCTGTGAGTTTTATCTTTAGCTGTGGCTCGGATACAGTTACTTGATAGATAGATTTTAAAAGCTGCAAAGAGAAATGTAGACCTTTGGCTAGGAGAAGTTGCATTTGTCTGCTCAGTTATAACCTCAATTTCTTTATACATTACCAGGGCAATAATTCCAGAGAAGGATTTCGTATGTTCTTTAACTTCAATCCTTTGTCCAACATTCATGATGATACTTAAAAGATCATTACTTTCATTATGATAGTGTCAAGTCTTATTTCAGTTCCTGCTTCTCCTTGGACTTCGTAGACTACTTGCATTTTCTCTACGTGTCTACCTGTCACATTTCCTATATAATGGAAAGTGTGAGAGCAAAATGTGTTGAACTTGCAGCGAGCATCCTTATTCATAGCTTTCAAAAGCATTGCAACTTCTAACAATTGAAGTACACTTATTAAGTCATCCATATATCTTTGCTTCTGCCACTTTTTTTCGTTTATTCGTTGGATTTTCATTTGACGAGCATCAAAGTTGATAGTATGCGCTTTAACTTCTTTCTTTCCTTCAGGTTGGTAACCGCTCTAGTGAATTCCATCCAGAAGTTAGAAGAGTGAGACGTGAAGGATCCTACATATACGAGGAATTCATGCCTACCGGAGGAACAGATGTTAAGGTCCGTAAGTTTATACTTCAGTATCTATGAGTGAATGAGCTTAACTGTTATTGGCAATTAAACTTGATTTTCTTTTTCTGGTGGGGGCATATCTCAGGTATTGTTATTTTTATTTCTGGCAAAGACATCAAAAGTGAGTCCAAAATTTTAATTTCTTTTTATTACATAATTAGTTTCTCAGCACGTGCGTTGCACGTGTATGCCGAGTCATGTAGCACACCATTCAAGAAATAATATAAATTTTATTTAAAAAATTGAATAAAAAATTATACATTAAAAAATATATACAAATTTTTGTGAATGATAAACGTGGTGATATGATTGTATGGTAACTTATTTGTTGAGGCCCTATGACAAAATATGTTGTGGTTGTTGAAGTCCAACACTGCGGATTGTTTGGTCATATGCTTCATTTATCGCCATTGCGAAACATTTTTTGGACGAATCTGAAAATATATCCTTCATTTTCAAGGGAAGATAGTTGAATTCTTGGGATAAATATATTTTTGTAATATATTGAATCATTTTAAAAGCTGCATGTATGACATAGTTGTCTAATCCTCTAAAGCAATAGCGTAACCACGTATAGTGACAGGCGATTAGTTAAATTGATTCATTTTAAAAGTTGCATGTATGACATAGTTGTCTAATCCTCTAAAGCAATAGCGTAACCACGTATAGTGACAGGCGATTAGTTAAATTGATTCATTTTAAAAGTTGCATGTATGACATAGTTGTCTAATCCTCTAAAGCAATAGCGTAACCACGTATAGTGACAGGCGATTAGTTAAATTGATTCATTTTAAAAGTTGCATGTATGACATAGTTGTCTAATCCTCTAAAGCAATAGCGTAACCACGTATAGTGACAGGCGGTTAGTTAAACTCTCTTCATCGAAAAAATTATAATGTATATATAGAAAATATATTGAGTATATCTCTCAAATACAAATGCCAAGAAAGGGATCATATATATGTAATCCATTTTTTGGCATTTGTATTTGAGAGAGAGAGCGCTATGCTTAGGTCAGCTTCTCCAGCTAAAGTCAAATATAACCTTCCTTCTGGTCCAATTGATTATATGAAAATAAAGCCAAGAGGCAATAGTGGCATCGGTCTTTTTGTTCCATGAGTAAAAGGTCCGGAATGACCTATTTTCATGTCTAAATCGGGAGTTTACGGTAAGGCCGGGACCATGGTCGTCCGTCTCCGGTTTGCCGGCCGGTAAGATCTCTGAGGATTTCTTTGTTTAATCTTTTCTATTGAATAGAAGTCAGCTGTGTGGTCGGGGGTCGAGTGATCTCAGGGGTTTATGGGTGCTTCTCCTGCAGCAACTATCTCTCTATTTTCATAAGTATATTGAAATGGTTGGCACTGGAGTGAGTGAACTACCCCGGGAGAAAGCGGCAACCTCTCCATAGAAGGGAAGGGAAAGGGTTATCCGCTTATAATGATTGTAGAGTCTCTCGGGATTGGAGGTCTAATAGAGTCACATCAAGTCCTCCCCTCTTACTCAGAATAGCTAGTTAGAGGAACACTACTAATTATATGTAGTAAATCTTGAACATCCTTAGCGAAATTTTTGATTTCGCCATTGCTCTTCAAATCATCCTTGTACCGTTGCATAAGCCAATTTGAAGGTTTCAAATTTCTAAGTAGCATGATAGGTGTATTTTCTGTTGAACCTATAATGTTCAAGGAAACATAAATATATCTAAATTTTTGTTGGTAGTTTTACACACATAAGTATTTATATACATGCATATATATAGGAAAAAAGAAGTGAATAAGAGAAACGTAGTAGAATAATAACAATTTTCAAATGAAAATTTGTTCTAAACAAATACCATGCTTTAAACGTTCATAACAAACAAACAAAATTTATAAACAGACAATTAACTTAAGCCAAACAACATAATCTGTCAATGTACGATGCCTAAACAAAAGAAACATAAGTTCATTGCTAACGTTTTCATAAAAATAAATGTATGAAACATATATATATATATGAAACAAAAACTACCAATATGTAGGAAAAAAATATAATTTTATGTGTACGAAAATACAATTTTGATTAACATCTCGCCGAGGTTTAATTAACATACATATTCAAGTTCATATTTTAATTGATCCCATGCGGTATACATAACAGGAAAAAAATGTATGATCAACATACTATATAAGTTAGCCACTAACATATCTTTGAACATGAGACCAGTTAAGCAACCTTGAATTTAAAATGCACATTACCTTGAAAGAAGGTGAGCATGAAGAAGGAGCTTTTTAGGTGTTACAACAATGAAAATGGAAGGGCTCTGGAAGCATATTCAATTCTCGAGAGAGAGGTTAAATGCTAACCAAAGAAAAATTGCGGAGAGCTAAATGCAAGCCCAATAATTGCCTCAGGGAGTGTCCATTGTGGAAATAGTGACTTTCCCAAATTTCCATGCTTCCTTAAATATGTTCTTAGCTTTCCATGCTGCTTTTACCTCTTTGACTCATCATTATGTTGAAAATCCATGCTTTAAAATCTTTTTGCACGGCCTCAGAATTGTATAACTTTGCCCATGATATATTCATGCCTTGGAGCTTCTTTTTTTATATTTACATAGGTGTATACTGTTGGCCCAGAATATGCACATGCAGAGGCAAGAAAATCTCCTGTTGTTGATGGAGTTGTGATGAGAAATCCTGATGGAAAAGAAGTTAGTAATTTCTTAAACATATCCTCGACGACTTTGAAGTCCATTTTTTCTCCCTTTCCTTTTTTTGTCACATCCTGAGTCCTATTGTCGAAGAAGAAAGAGGGGAAAAAGGGAAAATAATGGTGATATCATCTTCTTCTTTACTGTTTGGTTTAGTCACTGTTTAGCACTTGGCTCAGGAGACAAAATTAGTTTTAATAGAGTAATAATTTATTGATGTCGGGAATCTCCCCATATACAAGGTTCAGAAGACAAACTTATATCCCACTAAAAGCTCCTTAAAAAATATATAAATTGGTGAATTCTGCTCTTTTCCTCTAGCAGCTGATATGTGCATTTATTTGGCGAAATGTTCAAAGTTGCTTCATTTTGCAGGTCCGATATCCTGTTCTATTAACCCCTGCGGAGAAGCAAATGGCAAGAGAAGTTTGCATAGCTTTCAGGCAAGCAGTAAGTCACTTAAGTCTCAAAATATTTGTCTACAACATTTGGAAGTACGAGTTTTCTTGATCTTAATAAGCACGGTGAAAGCTATTGCAGCTAAGTCACTTAAGTCTGCATAGTTTTCAGGCAAGCAGTAAGTCACTTAAGTCTCAAAATATTTGTCTACAACATTTGGAAGTACGAGTTTTCTTGATCTTAATAAGCACGGTGAAAGCTATTGCAGCTAAGTCACTTAAGTCTCAAAATATTTGTCTACAACATTTGGAAGTACGAGTTTTCTTGATCTTAATAAGCACGGTGAAAGCTATTGCAGCTAGTTTCGGTATTTTTGTCCTCATATTTTGCTTCTATAGGTTTATTTCAGTGTGCTCTCTCTCTCTCTCCCCCCCTCTGCTAGTGTTGAGAAAGCATGATCTGCTTCAATATACCATGAGTTTATTAGATATTTCCGATTTTGTGTTCATGCTTTTGTTGTGGGTTGATTCTATCTCAAAATGGGTAAAACATTGCTCTAGTACTCTCTAACCTTTGGTGGAACGTTTATGGCATGTGCAGAATCATCCAACTGCAAAAGATAGATGATGCTAGTCCCCCTCCCTCACCCCAGCTATAAGACTTTAGAAATATGTTAATACTTCTTTCTCTGAGCTCTAGCCTGTGGCATACTGTGCAGGCAATTTTTTTTTTTGTTGGTCTTGTTAAGTACATTGATGACCTTATTACTCCTTGTGCCTCGGCAAAGAAAAAGATGACATTTTCTCTTTCTTTTATTTAGGTTTGTGGCTTCGATCTGTTGCGTTGTGAGGGGCGTTCTTATGTTTGTGATGTGAATGGCTGGAGCTTTGTGAAGAACTCTTACAAGTAATGCTTACCATGCTTCATGTTCTTCACCAATAAGAAAGTAAATGGGACTCCCAGTCCAGTCTAATAACTGTGTTCATTTTTCAGCATTCCTCTATCAGCTTCATAATACAAATGCAACATGTATCTTCTGTCCTAATTGGGAAAAGAAAAAGAAAAATGAAACGCAAAGCAGAAATTCTTCCTTAAATGGCAGGGAGGAACCTGTTTGACCAAAAAGTGTAACTTTCGGCTAAAACAGTTGTATTATATAATAGTGGGTTAAACTTAGTTAATGATAATATCTCTAGATGTGAGTTCCGAAAATGTGAATAACGTTAGATAGATCTGATGGTGGATCGATAACAACATGCATTTACTATTCCAAAAAGTATGAGCAATAATGGAGAAGTAACTAGCAATAAATAACAATAAATGACATTTAAGTAAATAGGAGAAGTGGTTCACCCAATAAAGGATGAACTTGATGATTGTCTCTCCTGACAATGATGAGTGTCGGACAAATCCTAGAATGATCGAATTATTCTCGGATTTGATGGAAGAGAGTGGAATAATATGAACAAGAATCTTGATGAAAAGGTGGTGTTTGTATCTTTATAAGAGGGAGAGAGAATCTTTTATCAAAAGTCTGGTCTTGTCAAAATGAATATCACATGCATCTTTTCATTATCTTTTTTCCTCTTTATATGGGACATATCCTAACAAGCCCTAATAGTACATGTACAAGGAATATTCATTAGAATATTCCATCTATTATCTTATTCTAAAAACTAGCCGTTACAGCCCTTTCCGCGGTGCTTGACCTCGATCATTGTTGAGCTTTGCCGTTTCCTGATCGACCTCGACTCGACTGACTCTTTCCTCAATGCTACCTCGCCCGAAATGTTCTGTGGCAGATTTCGACCTATACAAAACCAATGACTAGATGGATTAATATTGCTCAAGTAAGGTGAAAGTAATCAATTTATGCACCGGAGAGAGATTTCTTTTGTACATCTTTAACAATATTTTTTTTCCGTTCAAGAGAAGTCGTAATTCAAGCGAATGAGGCCCCATTGACTTTTGCATAATGAAATTCATAGGGGATCCTAGCACATAGTGTGCCAATAATGGCCAGTTCTTAGTCGGATAAACTACACCCACAAAAAGGATAAAAAATAAACAAAGAAATATTTGAATCTAACCTATGTGTTAAGAGTATGTCAACATCAATAGGTTCACTTTTTGTCCTGAACATTGTTTCAAGATTTATGTGCTTAATTTGGTTAAGGGACTAAGTGATAGAACTTCTGCGCATGGCTCATTCTCTCTCGGCATATGATAACTAACGTGCTTCAACCATGGGGAAGAGAGCTCGTGTTCCATCACAGAAGTTGCTAATGAGTCGAGCTTCGTCTTCACAACTCCAGCGAGGACAAAAAGGAAATCAACGGGCCACATAAACTCCAATTGATGATCTAATTGGAGGAAAATCCAATTAAACAGTGACCAGGAAAAGTGAGACGCATACTCATGAAATACAGACTCATGAGACACAGACTCCGACTATGTCTCACTTTTCATTATTAGCATTATCATTACTGTTATCGAGTATTGTAATTCTATTAGTAACAGCAGAAGTGGTGGCACTGGTGTCATCATTTGTGTGTGCATTACTGTTAGGGGAAATCACACTATATAGCCGCTCTCAAAATAATAGCCGAAAAAATGTGTATTTCTTGTATATTTTTTGTGTATATATACACCTGTATGTTATATACAAGAATTATACAAATTTTATACACTTTTTTGGCTACCGAATGTATATAGTTTTTGGCGCGGGCTAAAAGTGATAATACCCCTTACTGTTACTTGGTTCTAAAAGGGAGTTATCACAATGATGTCTGAGTATAGGTACTATGATGATGCGGCGTGTGTGTTGAGGAAGATGTTTCTAGATGCAAAAGCTCCACATCTTTCATCCACAATCCCACCAGCTTTACCATGGAAGGTCAACGAACCAGTTCAGCCTTCTGAGGGACTAACACGTCAAGGAAGTGGGCTTATTGGCACATTTGGACAATCAGAGGAGCTACGATCCGTTATTGCAATTATTCGACAGTAAGACATACCTGTTTGCTTTGCTTCCTTTGTTGACTAAGACCTTCTATTTTACCCCTTCAATCAATCTCAATTTGTGCAGTGGTGATAGAACTCCAAAACAGAAAGTGAAGTTCAAGGTCACTGAGGAAAGGCTCTTAAATTTGATGTTAAAATACAATGGGGGTAGACCTAGATCTGAGGTGCTTCTTTACTTTTCATTATCCTATTTCCTTTTCACTTATAATTCCAACGTTTTAGAGGATTGTTATTGTTCTTTTCTCTCCACAATCTTCTTCAGACAAAGCTTAAGAGTGCTGTGCAATTGCAAGATCTTTTGGATGCCACCAGAGCTCTAGTACCACGTACTAGGTAAGTGAAACTTATTGTCATTCTTAATAGAAGTTCATATATATTGATTTCTTAAACTCACCTTTGCTATTGCCTTCTGTGTTATGATCTTCAGCCCCAAACAAGTATAATGTGTGCACGTTTCACCAAATTAGCTGAGGTGAAATAATAAATATAAGAGTAACTTTGGGGACTATCAACTTGATATATTTTGACTTGAAAATAAGCAATGTTTGTGCTGATATCAATTGAAAAAGAATTATTGAACAATGTTATGCTGATTATCGTCCGTGCGTAATGCTTTGGAAAAGATGCCCAGAGTTTAAGACGGTAGGTTAATTATCATTCAAACAAAAAGGCATCCATAGGTTAGTGCTGTATTAAAGACCTTAGTGTACTATTGCACACATTTGATGGTTAAATAGGTGGAGGGATAGACTGGAAGTCAGATGGATTGTGCTCAAGCTTATAAAATCTTAAAAATTCCACGGATAAAATCTTGAACTTATCAGAAGTTAATCTTTAATCTGCTTTTGGCCCTACCTGTCCTTGAAGGACTTCATTTCAACTTTAATCTCGATTGTCTACTCGGTCAAATTATATATTGTTGAATATAGGGATTAATGAATTACAGCTTATTATTGTTGATCATATCTGCATTCCTTTACTGTGCTTTTCAACCAGGTATTTGAATCTATTATGTTGTAAAATCTGTTGGTTCCAGGATTCTGCGTTATTGTAATATGAATGTCTTAATTTACAGAGGGAACAATCTTGTTGCTTATGTTTTTCAATTCTCAGTACAGCATACTTTGGGGTAGTTGTAGAATTTGTTCTTCTTGGGTTCAGTCTGTATCTCATACTGATGCTAGTACTTCTTAGCTTTCACTGTTCTGAAACTAGATGGGAAATTTTTGTTCTAATGACTATTGTCATCTTTCACCTTTCTTGATCTGGTCCTGTGAACCCCTGCCCACACAAGAAGCGAAAGAAAAGGAAAGAGTACAACAACAAATTGATTTTATTCAGTCTCTTCCATTCATACAGAAAATGCTGCACCCCTTGCGAAAAGATGCAAAAATGATTGTCATTTACTTATTGGAAAAGGCCAATCTGGATTTGTTTCTCTCTTTTGTATAGACCTGGTAGGGGAAGTGATAGTGAAGCAGAAGACTTTGAGCATGCTGAGAAACTACGTCAAGTTAAAGCAGTTCTTGAGGAGGTCAACACTATTTTCTTGCTCTATGCATTTAGCATGGCATAAAATCATTGTTACTACATGTTGTAATGCAAGTAGTTTCATCTTCTTTTCTTAAAAGAATTGGAAAAGAACATCACAATAAACTAGAGGATAAGGTTTTGTTTTTATTTCCTTTTATTTTCTTGGATATCTAGATTATTGTTGAAGGCAATATTTCATTTATAATTTATTTTGAAGTAATTTTGTTATTTTAATTCCGTTGCTATGTCCCCTACTTTGCTTTCATCTTACATGCCATTCAACAGAGTTACAGAACAGTACCAAAGAATAGGGCAATAGGTAAAGGAAAATGCAGTTGCAATTGTGAAATTTGGACATTGCAACCTCTCTGTAGTTAGCTAAAGGATTAATCGCACTAATGGTCTATGAGGCTTACCTTAATCACGTTACCTCCCTTGTGGATTTCATAATTACAGAAACTTTAGTATTCCAAACTTTTTGTAATAGAACTATGTTGTTACTTGTTGCTTGACTATTAGATCTTACCTTTAGAAATAATGTGTTATTTATTTTCGGGTGTGACTTTGTATCTTCGGGTGGACAGATGAGGTGCAGTCTGGGATATAAAATGGTGAAAAATATAGTGGCAAGCATAACTTTAATGAAGATAGTATTCTTGTTTCTCTTTCTTCATTACTGTTTCTTAAACAAGAGAATTTGTCTTTTCTATTGCTCTGATGTATTCTCCAGAAATTGGAGAATAAGAATCCTAGCAGGCTAACTTGTTCAAAATTGATACGCTATCAATTTGCTCAGTTCTTACCAATTGTTAAATTATATATTGGATTGCAGGGTGGGCATTTTTCTGGGATTTATAGAAAAGTTCAGCTAAAGCCACTGAAGTGGGTTATGGTTCCCAAATCTAATGGTGAAGGTGAAGAAGAAAGACCTACTGAAGCTCTTATGGTTCTAAAATATGGAGGTGTTCTCACTCATGCTGGAAGAAAGCAGGTGCTGTTACGCATTTACAATTATTTAAATATTCTAGATAACTGCATTGGTGACACTTACAGGTTTCTGTCTTCCGGGGAATAGCTTTAACCTTTCTTCTTGTTTTTTGAAAATTCCTCGGCAGGCTGAAGAGCTTGGAAGATACTTTCGGAATAACATATATCCAGGTTGGCTTGTATTCTTGGATATCTCGCATTTGACTTCCCAAACTTTTACTCTAAAGTCATTTCATTCTTTTGACAATGTTTTCTGACACGAGATTTAGAAATTGCAGATTTAAATTTATCCTACTAAAACTTAAATAATTTGGGAGCATCAGCAAACTATTTAAGTTTTCTTGTTTTCTTCTGAAAATGTGGTATCCAAGCTCTGCAGGTGCAGATGATTAATGATTTTTGACGAAGAACAATCTTTTTCCTTTTTTGCCAATCGGAGAACTTTTTTGTGTGTGTGTGTCTTTTTTTTTTTTGAGGGG
>ML293212.1:25971-53792 GCA_005239495.1 Nicotiana undulata
GGGGGGGGGGGGGGGGGGGGGTTGAGGGTACAGTTATTGCATATACTACATTCCAACTACTTTGAAATCACAGGTGAAGGTACAGGCCTACTTCGCCTCCATAGCACATATCGCCATGACTTAAAGATATACAGCTCCGACGAGGGTCGTGTGCAGGTTTGCTTCTTTTCCTTTCTTAATAAATATTTAATATTGTAAGTATCGCCTGTTATATTCTTTGTTCTCCAATTCTTTTTCTATGTATCTCTTTGGTATGTCAAATTATCTCATATGCGTTCTCTAGTTTGCTCAACTCTTATATTGGTGAAAAGTTATATTTCATTTCCCTTGCTATTTATTTTATCCAATCTCCTCTAACCCTTGAGTTTGCATTGTGCATAAACTGTTGGTAGATGTCTGCTGCTGCATTTGCGAAAGGTCTACTTGACTTGGAAGGACAATTGACACCTATCCTGGTATGTATCCATGTCCCAAAGATTTGCATCTTGAATAGAATTCACAATTGAGATTTAGTGAACTATATATTTTCTTCTTCACTTGAAGGTTTCACTGGTTAGCAAAGATTCATCTATGCTGGATGGACTTGCCAATGCCAGTATCGAGATAAAAGAAGCTAAGGTTTCTTCTCTTCTTTGCACTGTATTATAAGTTTGTCATTACATTATATGTGAAGATCTGTATCCGGTGTTTATTTGAGGTTGTGGTTATTTCAATCCAGAGTTCTTGTAGCGTTTGAGGATTGAAGAGTGTAAATGATATATCCAGTAAAAGATTTGTTAGAATATGTACTTTTACCCGAGTTTTTCTCTACATAAATGATTCTTAAAAGAACTGAAGCAAGTTGAATGCAGTATCGACCGAACCGACTGAATGCATCGGCCTACAAAACTTTTGTACACTCGCAACTTCCAATTCATGTCTCCACCTTTGGCTAAGATAACATTTCCCCTTGTTCTATTTACAGGCGAGGTTGAATGACGTAATTACTTCTGGATCCAAGACTCTTCATAATAGTGGATCAGGAGAGAAGCCTTGGATGGTTGATGGAGCTGGACTCCCACCTAATGCATCTGAACTTCTGCCCAAGTTGGTAAAGTCTTCATACAAATGTTCTGTTTGGATCAATCTTCTGTAAATAATCAACCTCAAGCATTAGCGGCATATTCTTTATTCTGATTGTTGAAAGTTTATCCTTTTTATGCCCCTGTTCCACTTCCTTTTCCTTCTCCAGGATATGGTTTGTCTTAGTTCCCAGATTAATTTGCAAGATTTTGAATTTAGTTGTTTGGTGTCTTATATCCTTTTTTGTGTTGCTTCCTCTCTTTCTATATTTTCACCTTCAGAAATCTCTGTCTTGCAATCAGGTGAAATTGACTAGGAAGGTTACAGAACAAGTGAAGCTTCTTGCTAAGGATGAAGATGAAGAACTTGCAGAGACAAGTTCTTATGATCTGATTCCCCCATATGATCAAGCTAAAGCACTTGGCAAAACAAATATAGATGTTGATCGTATTGCTGCAGGTTTACCTTGTGGCAGTGAAGGATTTCTGCTCATGTTTGCACGGTGGAGAAAACTTCAGAGAGATTTATATAATGAACGCAAAGAGTAAGCTGTTGCTAGCTGAATCTAACTTATTTTTGAAAATTGGATATTTAATAGTTGCTCCTCATATCTTCGTGTCAGGATATTGATGGTTTGGGATTGTCCTCTGTTGAATCTGTGCTGTTGATTTTTGGATTAGAGTTGTGTCTTTATTGTTTATGTTCTCCCTAACACACTATTCAATTGCAGTCGCTATGATATCACTCAAATTCCAGATGTTTATGACTCTTGCAAGTAAGTCAACTCCTACATGTCTTATCATCTTTATTTAATGCAAAATACTTGATTTTTGTTTTTCTCCATCAAAATTCCGTTGAAATAACATATTTAATCTGGT
This sequence comes from Nicotiana undulata, assembly GCA_005239495.1. Taxonomy (NCBI): domain Eukaryota; kingdom Viridiplantae; phylum Streptophyta; class Magnoliopsida; order Solanales; family Solanaceae; genus Nicotiana; species Nicotiana undulata. The sequence continues at coordinate 27,912 of ML293212.1, forward strand.
GTTTGTTTTTGTATTTACTCAATGTACTTCTGAATTGTGTTACAGGTATGATCGTTTGCACAATTCACATCTAAACCTAGAGGGTTTGGGTGAACTCTTCGAAGTTGCACAGGTACAAGAAGGAACAACTACTAGCATTTTTTAAAGGAACAGCTCGTGTCTTCTCCTCCAACACCCCTCCCCCCGAAGAAAGAACCAAAAAAGGAAAAGAAAGAAGAATGAAAGAGTAAAAAGATCACAAAATGTAGTAAGGTAGAAAAACTGTCATTTGAGCTCCCCAAGTTTCTTTCTCTATAGCGACAAATTACCGTGATGGCGTTGTTGATTTAGCTGAGCATCTTTAGGTTATAACTTTCCTGTGTCCATTATTATGAAAATTCTATGTTGTCGAACAATGAAGGATTTGCAGTGTTGTCTTAAGAGTAAGTATGTCAGTCTGACTTCCACAAAATATGACTCTGCCTTTGTATCTCAGCTACTTGCAGATGGTGTTATTCCTAATGAATATGGGATCAATCCAAAGCAGAAGCTGAAGATTGGATCAAAAGTAAACTTCTTACTTCAGAGCCATTTGCATTTTTCACTTTCTTCCTTTCTGTAAATTAGAACAACTTCATACATATTTCTTGTCCACCTATTGTTGAGAAAAAGGGCTGCAACAACTGTATATCATGTAGTATTGCCTACTGACTGTTACGACACCCCTACACTTTTTAGTGTTAAGAGTGAATGAAGAAGTGGATAGTATTGAAAAAACAAAGTTTAGCTGTTACCTTCTACATCTATAAGGTACATCTAGATGAATCCTCTGCCTCTTCTACTTAAATTGTGCGCCTCAACCTAGACTATTTGGTTCATCAGTTAAAAGAGTGTTGTGGTTTATCAGCGATCTGGTGCAAAGAATGCAGGCAAGTACATATAGATGCCATTTTGCATGAATTCTGACTTTGCCAAAAGTTCTTAAGTAGCCCCTCTCCGGTCTCCATTGCTTCTATGAATATGTGCTTATGGAAGGGAACCATTGGAAAAGTTAGTTGTTGAGTCCGATATAGTCCATATAGCACAAACATTATGCGTTATGTATATTTAACACTTATAAATTGGTGTCTCTTGTATTGATTAGACTGTCGAGCTATCTTATTTTCATATTTTTCATACGATATCTAAGCCTCTATGATCTTCTATGATCTTGGTAGAGACTAGAGACTCAAGTAGCTTCCATCTGCCAGTCGGAGGTGTTATGCCACCTGTCCCGTTAAAGTTTTCTTCTTGTATTGTTATCCCTCTTTTCTGTGACCCTTCTAGAAGCAACATTCTTACCCAGGGGACTGTTCTGTCAGCTCCACGCCTATTCCTCATGAATGTTGCACCGGAGCTGCATTACTATCCAGTCACTGTTCGAATAACATACTTTTCCAGCAAGATTCTGACAATGAAATCTTCTGATGATATTCCAATCACCAAAAAATTTCAGGCAAAATTTCTTTTATGTTACTAAAATAAGCAAGCTCAAGTTGATTATTCCATCTTGAATTTGAGGGGGCGTCTTAAAGTAAAGTGTTATCGAGTTAGAGTATTAGAGCTAGAATATTAGATATTAAGTTGGATATAGATGTCATTTGTGTTTGGCACACATACATTATGTCATTTGAATATCAAGTAATCGATTCATCTTCTACATATTTTTCCATTGCAACCGTCAACGTGTTCTTAAGGAAGGGAATAGTACTGCAGATTGCATTCTTAATGGATCACTAGCTATGGTCTTGGCTCTTCATGGTTTAATAGGAGCCCTTTCAATTACACTTAAATCATATATCTGGTAGAGCTTTGCTTTATTGTAGATGCAAGCTTCATGGAGATTTGAATACATCATCTAAAGATTATTACATTTCAGATTGCTCGCCGCCTGTTGGGTAAACTTTTGATTGATCTGAGGAATACTCGTGAAGAAGCTCTTAGTGTTGCTGACTTGAAGAGTTGTGAAGACCACCATTCAGCAGTAAAAAAGACAGGGAGTGATCCCAAGCTTAACACTAGGAGTCAAGACCTTAGGAAAAGTAGCTTCACCAGTGTAAAGTCAACGGACCAGGATGATGATGAGGACAAAGAGACCAAGTACCGCTTAGATCCAAAGTATGTTATCTTTATCGTTAGTAGATGAAGAAATTTTGCTGAATCCATTTTATCTTGTGGTTATTTAGAGATGTCCCTATAAATCAAGGAAGATCTGCTAAGACATCTATTGTGTTATTCGTTGACGTTTTTTTAATTTTCTTTTTTCAGGTATGCAAATGTGAGGACACCAGAAAGACATGTGCGGACCCGCCTTTACTTTACATCCGTGAGTGAAAACCTGCGACTGAGTTTTGTTACTATTTCTACTGTATTATAGAGCTGCTACTGGTGATTTTCTTCCGTACTTCCTCTTAACCCTTGGAAACCTACATCCTTGTCTTTCTAGCTAGAATTGGAAAATAATAAAGGTATAACAAGCAGAAATATCTCAGTTAATGAACATGAATAATGATGGTGATATGCTGAAAGTAAACCAAAATAGCAGGCAGCTAACTTCAAATAGATTACTACGAGACCAAACATAAATGTGTTTTACTTGATTTTGTCTAACCCCTCTTGATACTGAAATATGAGGGAGCAAATTTCAAGTCAACCAATTTCATGGTCAAACATGAATGGTGTTGACCTGATTCTGACTTTTAAAACAGACGAGGCCACTTAGATGCCTGCATCTGGATAAAGAGATGAATGTTCCATCTGAACTTTCTTCAGCTGACTTTATGTTTGTTACGAATTCTATATTGCCTAGATTTGTATTTCCTTCCTGAAATTTGCCAGTTCTGCAAATTTTCTATGATTTGAGTATTATTTTTAAATCTTCTTGGCTTTTGCTTGCCTAGTCTGTATTGGCTTTTATCATTAATTTTGTTTTTGTATCGCTTATCTTTTCATTGAACTTTCTAGTTTTATAATTGTTTGACTGTCAGGAGTCACACATCCATTCCTTGATGAATGTTCTCCGTTACTGCAACCTGGATGACTCTCTTCAAGGAGAGGCCAGCCTTGTGTGTGACAATGCTTTAGATCGCTTGTTCAAAACCAAGGAGCTTGACTACATGAGTTATATTGTATTGAGGATGTTTGAGAACACAGAGGTCAGTACATCCTACTGAACCTTTATTGAGGCAAAAATAAAAACAAAAAGCAGGATTACTAGAAGTTAATTTGGATAATATAATATGCTTTACTTTGGTGTTTTCAGAAGGTGGTTATGGTCCATCCTTACCTCTTCATCCTGTTCCTGTGGTTTCACGAAAGAATTTTTATCTTGAATGTGATGTTTTATAAGAACTGGGAATGACTTTCAACCTTTTCAGTTTATTTTGGTAAGGGGAAAAGTTGTTAAAACCTTTTCATCAGTGAACCATTGCCAGAAGTATGGAAACCCTCTTAGCAGGACACCTGCACCCTTATTATGTATAAAGTCAGGTATAAGTTCTTACAATTTTTATGGACTTAGTATATGAGTCAACGGAAAAAATAATGCAGCCAAGGGTGAAGATACATTATTTTGAGAACTTAGGATAGACTTATCAGACGCAACTTGATATAAGTATATCCCAACAAATTTTACATCTCCAATGTTCCTACTTCAACTCTTTGTTCAAATGGCAGCACGGGGAATACTCTTATTGGCTTGTTAAAGAAAATGCTCAGTGTAACAATCCAGATTTTTTTTTTCTTTTTTAAGTTGGCAATGAGAGATTCATTTAGCAACTTTATTCGACGCAGGTGGCTTTGGAAGACCCAAAAAGGTTCCGTATAGAGATGACTTTCAGCCGTGGAGCAGATCTATCACCATTGGAGGTATTTTGTATCCCTTTCAGGAAATGTAATAACAAAGAAATTCTGGCTGCTGTAAACCACCCTCTGTAAAGGCGTGTTCATTAAGGTCTAATTTCCGATAATGCTGACAGTAAAGCAAAGGAACGAATCATTGTTACATTCATAAGTCTGATTTGCAATAAACACAAGATGTAGAAATTCCAGGCCATTCATTTACTTTCTTTCCATGTAACTTTCAGAAAAATGACAAGGATGCAGCTTCATGGCATCAGGAGCACACTCTGCCAATTATGGGTCCCGAAAGGCTGCAAGAAGTGGGATCATATCTTACATGGGAAAACATGGAAAAAATGATTCATCCATTCGCCATGCCAGCTGAAGATTTTCCCCCACCATCAATCCCTCAAGGATTCTCGGGCTACTTTTCAAAAAGTGCAGCAGTTCTAGAGCGCCTCGCGAACTTATGGCCCTTTCCCAAGTATGGGAACACTAATGGGAAGTAGTACTTTCTTTTTCGCCTAGTTTTACCCTTTTCTGTGGTGGTTTGTTTCCTCAAACTGATGTTTGGGTTTGTCTTTCAAAGGTATTGGCAAAATCAATTGAAGAATCAGTAGTCGCTATAGAGTTAAAAAAAAAAAAACAGCTCTTTTTGTTAATTACCATTCTGGAATCCTTTTTCCCAACTCTTGCCAATCATTATTCATTCTTGTAAATAATGGGAAGTTTTGCAATGAACTTATTTAGCCAGCCACTACTCACAGCACTAAATTCTTAGTGAATTAGCCTAAAATTGCTTTAGCTTTTGCGCTTCTGCCTCTTGCGTAGATATGATTTTTGTTTTTTGTGTTGATGTTATATTATATTTAATTATGAACAAGAGCAGGCAATTCTTTAACAGTTGTTCCCAATCATAGTGCTATACGGGGATACTGTTGAAGCATTAGAATGATCGTTGGAGATCAGAATTGCACTGGTTATAATTTGGATCTGATTGTCATAAATCCATCAAGTGAATTCATCCACTTGCAATGATGGATGTCTTCCATAACAGGTTTTGGAATGATTTTGTATTCATAACAGGTTTTGGATTGATTCTGTATTCATAATAGGTTTTTGATTGGTTTTGTAACAACGAAATATTTTTATAAAGGGAAAAAGGTTAAATATATCCCTCTACTTTGATATATTGTTCACATATATCCTCCGTTATACTATCGAGACATATCTATGCTTATCGTTAGGCAATTTTTTTTAAAATGCCGTCCACCAAACGAAAAGCCACCAAATTAAGAAAATATCTTTTTTTTATAAACCTATTAATAATCCGTTAAACCCTTTTTTCCTTAGGGGGAAGTGTCCAGTTAGCCACTATTTAGAGATGTCATTACTTTTTAGCCATTGTTTAAAATGTATTTACGTTTTAGCCAGTGTTTAACAATCTGTCATGACTTATTTTCTAAACAAGCCGGGACTCGCACCCGATCACTAAACATGACCGAGCGAATCATCTGCGCTTATCAAATCTATTATAACTTCAAACTTTATATACAATAAGGCAATACTATAATCAAATACTTTTAATTAATTTAAATATCTAAAACAAACCAACTTCAAAACTTTATTCGTAGAAAACAATGAAATACTACTAAGTTATTATTAAAAACATTTGAATCTTAACCCCACGACTATGTCTATGAAGTCTCTACTGATAAAGCACTGCTCAGGACATGAGATTTCCTGGCCAGTTAAGTAACAAAGAAATAACTAAATGAAGATGACTCTAAGGAATACTCTACGAACAAAAGCGGAGCTCACCAATAGTACTGGAAGTGAGAGAAGTCCTAACCCGTAGCCTGCTTGCCTGCAAAACCAATTCCTACGTTGTACCGTAGACCAACGTAGGGTCCCAAAAGAGAACGTCAGTACCATCCATTGTACTCAGTGAGTCTCGACGACAGGGACGAAACTTTAATAACATATACATTATGAGCAAAGGTTCTAAATGCATGTAAATCATAAAGCTTATAAGAACAATTCAAAAATAATGCATAATAGAAGTTTATGAATATTCTAAAAGAAATTCTTTTCTTTTTCTATAAAAAAATATTTCACTTTATACTTTGGGAGTTCCAACTATCTTGACCTATTTCTGTCTTAGTCACTGTGTGATCGGCACGGGTTCGATCCAAACCTGATCGAATAGGCCCAATCCACGAGGTGCCACTTGATTCATGGTTCTCGGCGTTCATGTATCATACCTTAGCATGACCAAGTAAATTCTCAACAACGAGACCCTCGGCTCATGGGCTCCCTACTTTGGCACAAGTAGTTTCAAGAAGTCAACGCCTAGATCAGGACCCTCGGCCTGGACGATGACCCCTTCTCAGAATAGAGGATATTCCCAAAAATCTTTTCTTTCTAAAACTTTTTCTTGTGACTTTTCAAGTCTAAATCTTGTTTGAAAGTGCTCTATCAGTATTCATAATAATATACTTGAGTGTATGCATATCATAAACATGAAATAAAATTACTCAAGGTATGTCTAAAAGCTCTCTCTAACTCTGGAAACTTTAACATGTAAGATCATGTAATAAAGCATAAAAATATGAAGAATAGACACTTATACTTCTCAAGTAAAATATATATAAGCTTCAACTAGAATATACTTAGTCAGCATGTATTCACTCATTCCAATTAAACACATGTTTAATCTTTAAAGCATTTTATCGAACACTTTGTGGGCATATTTTTGTGAGTAGAACCACTTTAGTAAAGGGTTATATCCACTCACCTCAAAACTACTTGAGCCAATACGTAGAGCCCAGTCCAATTTATACCCGTCAAATAATTGATTCTACAACAACCAACGCATTTTAATTAATTTTAAGGTTTCACACCTAAACATGGAAATTATTGTTGCTATAAAGGAAGAAGAGACTTAACTATTCACTTCTTACCAATTATCATTGTAGGATAATTGACAATAAAAAGTTTTACATATCTGAGTTCAAGAATAAATGAGTTGTAAAGAACCCTAGAATTTTCTGTGCGTGAGAACTGGCTGCCGCCGTTCGTAAGGTTTTAAGCGTTTTCTATGTTTTGCTGCCGTGACTAAACAGAACATTAGTTCTGTATTGCTTTTAAGGCTTTAAGCCTTTTCTCTTTTGAATGAACATGTTTCTTACCTTTTTCAAGGCTTTAAGCCTTTTTTTCTATGTTTTATTATTATTATTATTATTATTATTATTATTATTATTATTATTATGAGGAAAATGATGATGATGATTATTATTATTTTTCTTGTTTTCTTTTCACTTAACTAATAATTAATGATACCCATTTTTACTAATTAATAATATTAAAATTATTAATATTCTCCTAATTGTATATTCAATTATTTATAAATAGAGAAGTAGCTCAAAAATCAATCACAAAGGTTTAAATCCATAATACGAGTATAATTTAAGAAAAAAAAGAAAATTTAAATTCTATATTTAGCGAGTCTTGAAATTATTTATAAATTTGAGGAGTGTTACAATCTTCCCTCCTTAAAAACATTCATCCTCGAATGTTGCTAAGGTCTTATTCTTAAGCTAACAATCACTCCTTAGGTACTTGAACCTCTTAAGTTTTCTTAGCACTACCCACTCTTCCAAGGGACTCAAACTTTTGGCTAACTCCCTAAATTTTAAAAAAATTCGGCAAAGTTTCCCTTGTAAATTGGACTATCCAAAAAAAATATCCCTGTCACAAATACTACAAATACACCAACAACAACCAAATATATCATAACAACCCATTCATAGGCACCATACACATCTCATAAACTAGTTACACACACTCCGGCAAGGAGGTACCACAATAACCAACCAAATTCTAAAGCACAACATTTTACAAAAAGTAAATACCTTTAATGAGTTAAATATACTCTGGCATGGCACTAAATTATTAAATAACTAACGATACCCTGACAAAAACTAAATTACTTCACCAGCTAAGCATAATCTAGCAAGGACATAAACACATGCTAACTTGTATTTAATAAATAAAATATAAATGTCAAACCAAACTTAGGCTCACATACCTTTTTTCTCTAATAAATATGGATATTTCTCTCTCATATCTTCCTCGACCTCCCACATAGCATATTTTGAATCATGATTACTCCACAAAACTTTTACCGATGCTTTATCTTTTGTTCTTAACTTTCTTATTTGTCTATCGAGAATTTCTATAGGTACCTCTTCATAAGTCAAGCGTTCTTTAATTTCTATGGTATCGGCAGGTATTATATGCGACTCATCATGAATGTACTTTCTAAGCATAGACACACGAAAGACAGGTTGAACAGAGGAAAACTCGACGGGCAGCGCTAGCTCATAAGCCACGTTTCCCTTCTTATCTATAATCTCATAAGGTCCAATAAATCTAGGACTAAGTTTTCCCTTCTTACCAAACCTCATAACTCTTTTCATTGGTGAAACTTTCAAAAACACCTTGTCACCAACCATGAACTCTAAGTCACGATGCCTCTTGTCAGAATAGGACATTTCACGACTCTGAGCCGCTTTCAGTCTTTCTCTGATTATCTGGACTTTCTCTAAGGCCTCACAAACAAACTCTAGACCAATCAACGACACCTCTGCTGGTTCAAACCAACCCACTGGAGACCTACATCTTCGTCCATACAACGATTCATAAGGAGCCATACTGATGCTGGCTTGATAGCTATTATTGCAAGCAAATTCTATAAGTGGCAAGTGATCATCCCAATTTCCTCCAAAATCTATAACGCATGCATGCAACATATCTTCGAGTGTCTGAATTGTCCTTTCTGCATGTCCATCGGTCTGTGGATGGAAAGCGGTGCTCAGATTGACCTTGGTACCTAATCTTTTCTGAAATGCCTGCCAAAAATGCGTAGTGAATTGAGGTCCTCTGTCAGATATGACTGAAAATGGAGTACCATGCAATCAGACTATTTCTTTGATGTACAACTGCGCATACTGCTTCGCGGAATCCGTCGTCTTTACTGGTAGGAAATGCGCGTACTTTGTCAGTCGGTCTACAATAACCCAAATTGAATCATGCTTGCGGTATGTGCGAGGTAGACCTACTACGAAATCCATATTAATCATCTCCCACTTCCACTGTGGTATCTCTAGATCTTGAGCTAGGCCACCAGGCCTCTGATGCTCGGCTTTGACTTGCTGGCAATTCAAACATTTACCCACATGATCTGCTACTTTCTTCTTCATGCCTTTCCACCAATACAACTCTTTCAAATCTAGATACATTTTGGTAGCACCTGGGTGGATAGAGTACCTCGAACTGTGAGTTTCTTACATTATGGCCTTCCTAAGGCCATCTACATCAGGCACACATAACCGATCATTCAACTTCAAAACTCCGTCACTTCCTAGAGTGAAAGCAGTGGTTTCTTTATTTTTGACTCCTTCTTTTAACTTCACTAACTATGAATCTTCGTCTTGCTTAGCCTTAACATGCGCAACAAGGGAGGATTGCGCTAAGGCATAAGCAGTTATACCTCTTTCTTCGGTCTCATCCAATCTAATTCCATCATTTGCCAGATTTTGAATTTCTCGACCCAAAGTTCGCCTTTGTACTACAAGATGGGCCAAGACACCCATTGACTTACTACTAAGTGCATCTGCTACCACATTAGCTTTGCCCGGGTGATAAAGAATATTGATGTCATAATCCTTCAATATCTCGAGCCACCTTCTCTGTCTCAAATTTAATTCTTTTTGCTTGAAAATGTACTAGAGGCTTTTGTGATCTGTAAACACTTTAGAATTCTCGCCATAAAAGTAGTGTCACCATATCTTTAATGCAAACACCACTGCTGCAAGCTCCAAGTCGTGTGTGGGGTAGTTCTTTTCATGATTCTTTAACTGCCTGGAAGCATAAGCAATAAATTTTCCATTTTTCATAAGAACACAACCAAGACCCACTCTAGAGGAATCACAATACACTGTGAACCCACTTGAACCTGTCGGCAAGGTTAACACAGGTGCAGTGGTCAACCTCTTCTTTAACTCTTGAAAACTCTGCTCACAAGCGTTTGACCACTGGAACTTAATTGCTTTCTGAGTCAACTTAGTTAATGGAGCTGCAAGTGAGGAAAACCCCTCTACAAACCTTCTATAGTAGCCTACTAACCCCAAGAAACTCCTGATTTCGGTTGGCGTTGTTGGCCTAGGCCAGTTCTTGACTGCTTCTGTCTTCTGATGATCTACTTTTATGCCTTCACTAGATACCACGTGGCCTAAGAATGCCACTGACTGCAACCAAAACTCACATTTTGAAAATTTGGCATAAAGCTCATTCTTCTTCAAGGTCTGTAAGGCTATCGTTAGGTGTTCTGCATGATCTTTCTTGCTCTTAGAGTATACCAAAATATCGTCTATAAACACGATAATAAAGGTATCATGGAATGGCTTGAAAACTCTGTTCATGAGGTCCATGAATGCAGCTGGAGCATTTGTCAACCCGAAGGACATTACTAGAAATTCATAGTGCCCGTAGCGAGTTATAAAGGCTGTTTTAGATATATCTTCTTCTCCGATTATCAACTGATGGTACCCCGACCTCAAGTCTATTTTTGAAAAGTACTTTTCACCCTGAAGTTGATCAAATAAATCATCAATTCTTGGTAGTGGGTACTTGTTCTTAATGGTAAATTTATTCAACTGCCGATAGTCGACACACATTCTGAGAGACCCATCTTTCTTCTTGACAAACAGGACCGGGGTACCCCACGGTGAAACACTCGGCCTGATGAAGCCCTTGTCAAGAAGGTCTTTCAACTGTTCTCTCAACTCATTAAGTTCTGCTGGAGCCATCCTATAAGGAGGTATAGATATGGGCTGAGTGCCTGACCTGAGATCAATGCCAAAGTCTATGATTCTTTCAGGAGGAAATCCGGGAAGGTCATCTAGGAAAACTTTTGGAATTCTCTAACAACTGGAACTGACTGAAGAGCTGGTGGTTCTGATTCTGGATTAATTATGTGAGCCAAATAGGCGAGACACCCCTTAACGATCATTCGTTGTGCCTTAGGTAAGAAATAAGTTTACCTACAAGCGATTCTGAGCTACCCTTCCACTTTAAGACTTCTTCATTTGGAAATTGAAAACTGGCTATCTTGGCATGAAAATCTAACATGGCATAGCAGGAACACAACCAATCCATGCCCATGATCACATCAAAATCCACCATTTCTAATTCTATGAGATCGGCCCTGGTGTTGCGACCTTGTAATGAAACTATACAACCTCTATAGATTCTTGTGACTTTCACTGACTCGCCAACTGGAGTAGATACTAGGAATGGCTCACTAAGTTGTTCAGGTTCTAGCCCGAGGTTAATTGCAAAGTATGGAGTCACATATGAAAACGTTGAACCTGGATTCATTATAGCATAAGCATTATGTGAGCAGACTAAAAGTATACATGTAATAACTTCTGTAGATGTCTCTGCACTCTGAAGATCAAGTGTAGCAAACAAACGAGGTTGTCCCCCTCCTTGAGTAACCCGATCTTCACCTCTGCCTGCCCCATGCCCGATTTGATTATGAGAACCACGAGCCTAGGGTGGTGCAACTGCAGTAGCTGAGGAACTAGAAGGACGAGTTGATCCACCACTGAAATTATGTCGTAACTTTGGGCAGTTGGCCTTTATATGACCAATGTCTCCACAATGATAGGAACCATGAAACCCGAGCTTGCACTGACATGAATGTTGCCGCTTACATGTTCCACAAAGGCCTTGTTGGTGTGAGTGTTGCTCATCATGACTCTGGCTATGTGAGGATGATGTCCTAAAATTCTGATTCTGGCGTGACTGGTTTCCATAACTCTAAGTATGTCTGAAGGAAGACCCACCACCTGACTGATGACTGAACTGAGCTGGTGTTAATGACTCCTTATTAGAGGAGTCCCTTCTACCTCCGCTGTATGTACCATTAAACCTGCCCGCTGTCCGAGCTTTCTTGTTATGATCTTTTTCTTCTCTCCTTTGTTGTCTGTCTTTTTCGAAGTGTTTGGAGAATCCCACAATAGAGGAGAAGGCTATCATCCCTACCGCTAAAGCTGATGTCGTATCCTTAATGTAATAAGCCAAACCGCCAACAAACCTGCTAATCTTTGCTTTTTCTGGTTGAACCATGTGAGGAGCATGCTTAGCCAACATTATGAATTCCATGTAGTACTCTTGCACACTTTTATTCCCTTGCTTGAGTTGTTCGAACTCTGTAGCCTTAGCTTCCCTATCCTCTTACGGGATAAAGTTAGCCATGAAGGCCTCTTCAAATTCTTCCCAAGTAGGCGGACCATCATCTTCATATCTTTCCTTTTCCCACATCTCAAACCAAGCACCAACCACATCTCTAAGCTGGTAAGCAGCCAGCTCCACAGCTTCATCATCAAATGCTCTCATTGCTCGAAGGGCTTTCTTCACACTCTCCAGCCACAACATTGGATCTTCATCAACTATAGAACCATGGAACACTGGAGGACTCAACTTCAAAAATTCATTCACTCTTGAGGACTCAGAATTGTTCTGCCTATTTGATTGAGGTGGAATCTCATCTCTTCTCTCGTGCTGGTTGGACATGAAGGCTTTAAACATCTCCATAGCGCTGTTGACCGCATTAAACATCTGACCTACCTCTGGATATATAGTTGTCTGAGCCAGAGCTACTGTTGGGGGTGACATTGGATCCTGAGGTACTGGATCATCATGCTCCACCCCTTCTTCCTGTTCAACCCGGGGTTCTTGAACCCTCTTTGTGGATTTACCCTTCCTTTTCTGAGTTGAAGCCTTTTTAGTTATGCCTTGAGCCATAATAGTAGCAATAGTTTCTTGAGCAACATCCTGAGTGTCGGTGTCAAAGTTGCGAGTACGAGTCATTTATGCGAGTTTTGTAGAAATGAATACATTAGATAATTTCTTAGAGGTAGGCTCTATTGCACGATCTAAAGTATGAAAACAAAATGAGATTTTTCCTAAATGCCTGTAGCCTCCTGTTTATAAGTATGTCGCGCTTCATACCCATAAACAAGACTACTACTAACACGACTTCATAGACCTCTAGGACTCCATAAACATAAGGCTCTGATACCAAGTTTGTCACGACCCATTTTCTAAACAAGCCGGGACCGGCACCCGATCACTAAACATGACCGAGCGAACCATATGCACTTATCAAATCTATTATAACTTCAAACTTTATATGAAATAAGCCAATACTATAATCAAATACTTTTAATTAATCTAAATATCTAAAATAAACCAACTCCAAAACTTTATTCGTAGAAAACAATGAAATACTACTAAGTTATAATAAAAAACATCTGATCTTAACCCCACGACTATGTCTATGAAGCCTCTACTGATAAACTGACGCACTGCTCAGGACATGAGATTTTCTGGCCAGTTCTCTAAGTAACAAAGAAATAGCTAAATGAAGATGACTCTAAGGAATACTCAACAAAAAAAAGCGGAGCTCACCAATAGTACTGGAAGTGAGGGAAGTCCTAACCTGTAGCCTGCTTGCCTGCAAAACCAGTTCCTACGTTGTACCGCATACCAACATAGGTTCCCAAAAGAGAACGTCAGTACCATCCATTGTACTCAGTGAGTCTCAACGACAGGGACGAAACTTTAATAACATATACATTATGAGCAAACGTTCTAAATGCATGTAAAACATAAAGCTTATAAAAAATTCTAAAATAATTGCATAATAGAAGTTTATGAATATTCTAAAAGAAATTCTTTTCTTTTTCTATAAAAAAATATTTTACTTTATACTTTGGAAGTTCCAACTATCCTTACGTATTTTTGTGTTAGTCACCATGTGATCGGCACGGGTTCGACCCCAACCTGATCAAATAGGCCCAATCCACGAGGTGCCACTCGATTTATGGTTCTCAGCGCTCATCTATCATACCTTGGCATGGCTAAGTAAATTCTCAGCAACGAGACCCTCGGCTCGTGTGCTCCCTACTTTGGCACAAGTAGTTTTAGGAAGTCAACGCCTAGATTAGGCCTCGGCCTGGACGATGACCCCTTCTCAGAATAGAGGATACTCCCAAAAATTATTTCTTTCTAAAACTTCTTGTGACTTTTCAAGTCTAAATCTTGTTTGAAAGTGCTTTACCAGTATACATAATAATATACTTGAGTGTATGCATAACATAAACATGAAATAGAATTACTCAAGGTATGTCTAAAAGCTCTCTCTAACTCTGGAAACTTTAACATGTAAGATCATGTAATAAAGCATAAAAATATGAATAATAGACACTTATACTTCTCAAGTAAAATATATATAAGCTTCAACTAGAATATACTTAGTCAACATTATTCACTTGTTTCAATTAAACACATGTTGAATCTTTAAAGCATTTTATCAAAAACTTTGTGGGCATATTTTTGTGAGTAGAACCACTTTAGGAAAGGGTTATATCCACTCACCTCAAAAATTCTTGAGTCAATACATAGACCCCAGTCTAATTTATACCCGTCAAATAATTGATTCTATAACAACCAGTGCATTTTTATTAATTTTAAGGTTTCACACCTAAACATGGAAATTATTGTTGCTATAGAGGAAGAAGAGAATTAACTATTCACTTCTTACCAATTACCAATGTAGGATAATTGACAATAAGGAATTTTACATACCTGAGTTCAAGAATAAGTGAGTTGTAAGGAACCCTAGAATTTTCCGTGCGTGAGAATTTTCTAACTGTCGCCGATCGTAAGGTTTTAAGCATTTTCTATGTTTTGCTGCCGTGACTAAACAAAACATTAGTTGTGTATCGCTTTTAAGGCTTTAAACCTTTTCTCTTTTGAATGAACAAGTTTCTTACCTTTTCCAAGGCTTTAGGCCTTTTTTTTATGTTTTATTATTATTATTATTATTATTATTATTATTATTATTATTCTTGTTTTGTTTTCACTTAACTAATAATTAATGATACCCACTTTTACTAATTAATAATATTAAAATTATTAATATTCTCCTAATTGTATATTCAATTATTTATAAATAGAGAAGTTGCTCAAAAGTCAATCACAAGGGTTTAAATCCGTAATACGAGTATAATTTAAGAAAAAAAAAATTTAAATTCTATATTAAGCGAGTCTTGAAATGTTTTATAAATTTGAGGAGTGTTACATAATCTTTTACCCGCTCGGACGAAAATACCCCTGTGGTTATGGAATAAACGAGAATGTAGTACTGTACTAGTGATCTTATAGTTCCTTTAGTGGTTACAACTTCTTGGAAACTTATATGAGTACATACAAACATGTGTTGATTCTGTATAGATTCATACACCACACTTTGGTTTCTTCTTTCAATTTTCTGTGCCTATTTGACAGTTATTGCCCCTGCTAACTACACCACACTTTGTTTTCTTCTTTCCTTCTTACTGGTTTTTGGAATTTCTTTCCATCAATGAGTATATAGAACTACATTAACATGCCCCACCACAAAACGAAAATTAACATTCTTTTTGCATCAAACAAATGGAGAATTAAGAAATGAGTATCATCAAACACCTGTAAATATTAAGGACATGGTATCCTAACTTCATGAATGCTATGTAAATATTAAGGACATAGTGTTCTTAACTTCATGAATGCTGTGTAAATATTAAGGACAAAGTGTCATGTATTTGCACTTTCTGTTATTAAACTTTAGGACATCATGTCATTAACTTCATATGTACAGTGTAAATGTTAAGGACATGGCGTCCTTAAGTTCATATGTACAAAGTAAATGTTAAGTACATAATGTCCTTAACTTGTATTTGCACCTTGTGTTGTTAAACTTTAGGACCTCATGTCCTTAACTTCATATGTGTAGTATAAATATTAAGAACATTATAACGACCCAGTCGATCGTTTCGTAGAATTTGCAGCGTTATTCTTGTTTCTACCTTGTTATGCATTGTTTAGTTGTTTATGATGTGTTGGAGTCGGGTGGTTCGTGTTCGGAGTGGTGGTAATGAGAATTGAGACACTTAGTCTCTTAAAGTAGCCTTATAGTTGGAAAAGTCAACTGAGAGTTGACTTCTTGGTAAACGATCTCGGAATGCGGATTTTATGGCTCGGGTAGCTTTGTTAGGTGAGTTGGGACTTAGGAGTATGTTCGGAATGTAGTTTGGAGGTCCGCTGTAGAATTAGGCTTGAATTGGCGAAAGTTAGTTTTTGGTGATTTTCGGTCGGCATTGGAAAATTGGCTATCGAGATTGGAATGGAATTACAGAAGCTGGAACAGGTTCGTAGTGTCATTTTGGATGTGTGTTCAAAATTTCAGGTCAATCAGAGGTGTTTCGGATGATTTCGGCATCATTGGTGAAATTTAGAAAAATCAAAGTTCATAGGCTTGAATTTGATATGATTTTGGTGTTATTGCGTTGTTTTAGGTGTTCGAAGGTTCGACTAAGTTTGAATGGGGATATGGGATGTGTTGGTATGTTTGGTTGGGGTCCCGGGGGCCTCGGGATGGTTTTGAGTGATCAACGGGAAGTTTTGAAAGCTATTTTTGCTGCTGAGTTTGTTGTTGCTGTCATTTCCGCACCTGCGGATATTGGACCGCATGTGCGAGCCACAGAAGCGTCAAGGTGGATCACAAGTGCGGTATGAGGCCATCAGGGGAAGAACCACAACTGCGGTTAACTGGACGTATCTGCGGGACCGCATGTGCTACGCCTGGTCCGCAGATGCGAGTTTGGCCCATTTAATGAGAAACCGCAGATGCGGTATATTGACTACAGAAGCGGTCCGCAGGTGCAAGATTATGGGCCGCAGGTGCGAGATGCCTAGGCAGAAAGTATATAAGGTGGACTTCGCGATTTTTGGGTTATCTTCCACCATTTTCTTGCGGGTTTGAAGCTTTTGAAGGGTTTTTGAAGAGGGAAATCGATAGTTCTTCATTGAGGTAAGGTTTTAGGAATCTAAACTCGTTTACATATGATTAAAGGTCGGTTTAGTGGTGAAAATTTGGGAAATATCAGTGCAAAAAAAAAAGGGTAATTAACGCTTGAGATTAAGAGACCTTAAAATGGGAATTTGAGGGGTCATTTGGACTCCGATTGCAGTGTTCTTGGTATGTATAGACTCGTGGAAGGATGAGCATAATTATGGTATAAATTTTATCGAGTTCCGAGATGTGGGCTCGGGGGTCGGGTTTTGCCAATTTCGGGAATTGTGCCTAATTTTGATAGTTTTCGATTGTGTTTCGTTTTCCTAGCATATTTTGATGTTGTAAATATGATTTTGATAGACTCGGAGCATTTGAGAGCTGATTCGAGGGGCAAGAGAATCACGGAGTGGCTTTTGGGCTGTTTTGAGGTAAGTAACGATTGTAACTCTAAACCTGAGGGTATGAAACCCCAGTATTTTGTACTGTTTTGGTAAATGAGGTGACGCACATGCTAGGTGACGAGCATGTGGGCGTGCGCCGATAGGGATTGTGACTTGGTCCGCCCCGTAGCGACTATTAAGCCGCGTATTCGAATTGGAACCTTACGATATGCTGTATTTCAGAAATTCATACTTGTTTATGGGCTGTAAGCCACGTTTGGGGCCTTGTGCCGATATGTTTAGACCATCAGGGGTATTTTTACATTATTCTCACACTATTCTGATAGAACATTTGTAAACTCAGTCATGTTTACTACTTGTTGTTATTTTTGCTGTTACCACACTATTTTGAAACTCTGAGAGGTATTTTTGGGCTGAGTCTCGTGAATTGAGATGAGTTTCCCGAGTGGATTGTGAGGATGACTGAGTGAGGCCGAGAGCCAAGTATGTGAGGATAATTATGGATCGGGCTGCACACCGCAACAATATATATTATTATTAGATGGATCGGGCTACACACCACAGCAAATATATATTATTATTATATGGATCGGGCCGCACGCTGTAGAATATATATATATATATATTATATGGATCGGGTTGCATGCCGCAGCAATATACATATATTGGACCGGGCTGCACGCCGCAACAACATAGTGCTTGGGCTGTAGGAGCCCCTCCAGAGTCTGTACACCCCTAGTGAGCACAGTCGACTATTATATGAATCGGACTGCACGCCGCAACGTATGTTATATGGATCGGGATGCACGCCGCAACATTATACTTATATATATACGTATTTGATCGGGTTGCCCACCGCAGCAGTTATGTGTACTCATGGTACCTGTTGAGTGAGAGTGCTGAGTGTGAGCTTGGACTGTGCTAGTGGAGTCACGAGTGACTGAGAGACCCTATTCATGAGTGATATTGTGCCCGAGAGGCTATAAGTTGTGAGATTATTGCTTTTCACTCATTTTTACACCGAGTCTCTTTACTAAACACGGATTTAATGTTTTATGAAAGTTTAAATAGGGAAAACTGGAGTTTTAAAGTATTTTGGAAACAATGTGGGCTTTTGATTTACTTTATTTATGTTCACTGGCACTTGTTTTTATGAAATTATGATTTTAAATGCTTGTCACTACACTCAAGTTTTTAGTTACTTTGGTTACTTACTGAGTTGGCGTACTCACGTTACTCCCTACACCTCTGTGTGCAGATCCAGGTATCATGCCAGCTTGCTAGTTGATTTTCTCACGTGTTTCAGAGTTGATCCAGGATCGAGGTAGCCGCTCAGCGTCCACAGCTTACCTTCCTTCCTTTCCTATGTCATAGACTTGTAGTACTTTTGGACCTATATTAGTAGTAAGGTCACATTTGATACATGTATTTCCTGTATTAGATGCTCATGATAGTTGACTCCAGAGGTCTGGGTCGGTATTAGTTTCGATCGTTCTTGGATTACTATTCTTGCTGAACTTGTCTTAAAAAGGGAATTATGTTAAAAATTTGAGACTATATTTCTATAAAACAAAAGATGTTGATTTTATTGTGTTAGAGGGCTAGCCTAGTTTCACGATAGGCGCCATCACTGACCATACTGATTTGGGATCGTGAAGTTGGTATTAGAGCACTAGGTTACATAAGACTCAACGGTCATGAGCAGGTTTAGTAGAGTCTTGCAAATCGGTACGGAGACGTCTATACTTATCTTCGAGAGGCTACAGAACCCTTAGGAAATATCTCATATTCTTGAATTCTTGTTGTGCGAATCCATTTTATTCAGTCAAAAGCGTAACTCTTTGAATTCCTTTCATGTATTCGAATGCGCACATGAGCGCTTGTATCAGTTGTGCATCGACGACTTGGGACTTCCATGGATGAGATGTGATTTCTAGCATGTTGATAATTGGCCAGTCGGGAGGACTTGAGGCCGGATTTTGTCTGTGGCTTGAGTGCTGAGATTTCGTTTGTGTGAGCACATGTGTTTGGGGGACTTATATGTCCGTTTGTGCCCTTATTGATGGGACTTTGTGACTAGATGAATACATGGTGAGTGTGATCTGATGGTTAGGTGTGTTCAGGTAGTTTGATTGTGACAAAATGAACTGGCAGGAGATGTAGAAAAAACCATTGAGTATTTAACTTATGTCTAGAGATGGCATATTGCCTAGAGTTGTGAGTGTATTGGAGGACCTCTCGTGTTGTTTAGATGTGGAGTAAAGCGGAGCCTTCTGTTGTGTTATGAGTTTCTGGTGATGTCTTTTGGGCTGACCAATGCCCCAACAACATTCAGGTATTTGATTGACGGTGTATTCAGCCGAGTTATAACTCCTTTATTATTGTGTTCATTGATGGCATCCTGGCGTACTCACGTAGCCAAGGGTAGCATACTCAGCATTTGAGGATGGTATTGTAAGGATTTATGGAGGAGAATCCTTGTGCGAAGTTCTCCAAGTTTGATTTTTTTGGCTCAGTTCAGTAGCATTCTTGGGACACGTGGTGTCCAGTGAGGGTATTCAGGCGGTCGAACGAGTGTGAGTAGATCTTCCAAAAGCTCAAGATTTCCTTGACCACATCTCCGGTGTTAGTTCCGCCATCAACTTCAGGTTCTTATACTGCGTATCTTGATGCCTCAAGGATAGGCATTGGTTGTGTTTTAATGCAGGAAAGTATAGTGATTGCGTGATAGCTATGATTTTCGGAAGTGCATAGATAGATATCATTTTGAGGTTAAGCGGGCAGGGGTATCTCCTGCGAGTTGTCCTGAGGTGTGTGATCCTTATGTCGTTCTGTAGTAAGTTATTTTCAACCAGTAAATGATATATGTTGTAATTGAGCTTAGATTGCTTGTGAAAGTTGGCATGACTATTACAATGGTAAATGCGAGATTTGCAGATGACTTGAGCTGTTATACGGGTTGTGTTATTATGAGCTTGTGAAGGATTTAGTTGAATATCACTGCGGTATTGTGGAGTGACAACGTATGGGCATTGTGAGTTATTGTTGGTCTTGATAATTAGCTTTAAGCCAAGTGGGGAAGGTTGTTAATGATAAGTTGATTGCACGATTAGGCATTGTAGTGGTAGGTTCAAGGTATATTGGTGAACCGGATATGACCTGCAGAGGTGGAGTCTGGGAATGACTCGAGTAATGGAAATTCTTCGATACAGATTGTAATGTACTCTACGGGTAAATGGACTTTGTTGAATGATTGAGTTGTATTTGTAAAAAGTGTAGTGTGTGTAGTGTATGGTGTGCTTGTTGCTTCAAATGTGTGGATTACTTTCCTAGTATGTGGTTTGCAAACGAGGTCAGGTCGTTCTGTCTGCTTGGTCAGTGTAATTGAAATTGGTGTAGAGTGGATGACTCTTGATAATGGTTCTGTCGGATTCAAGGTTATATGTAGATATTGAGGATCTTCAAGGTGTGAATTGGGCTAGAACTGAAATTTATGTGGAGGGTGTCAAGGGTTGCGGTGTCTTTACATTATCATGGATTCTATCTATCAGTATCAGGGAAGTGAAGGTAATGGTTTCAGATTCGCAGGAAGTCTCTTCAGAGTAAGTATTTTGAATATGTCACTATTGGGGAATATTTGAGAGAGTATTCAGCGACTTGCAAGCCTTAAACGGTACAGTCCTATGCTAGGGTCTCGTGTGGTAAGTCTAGGTAGAGAATTGCGCAATGGAGAAGTATCAATTCGAAGGCAAGTCAAAAGGAAATTGGATTAAGGGGATAACTTTGTAGTAGGTCGGATCGGCATGGTAAGGGATAAGATTAGTTCTTTGGGTGTTTATGAGGCAATGAGTCTTTACAGGTGTTTCTTAGCAGTGCTCTTGGATTTTTTGAGGCCTGTGTAGCTTGGTTGAGTCAGAAGGATTCAGTCCTGACAGTTTGGTGTTGTACAATTGGGATTCAGATAGTTCCTGATGGTTTATACCACAGTTAGAGATGTATATTTTCTACTGCCGTGAGGCATGTGATGTATAGTGGTTTTACTTCTAAATGGGATCAATGGAAAGTTCTTGGCTAGTTGGGTATGTAGTTATTTGTGGCTCGGAAATGGAGCATTAAGTTCTCATATTTATCATAGGATTGCATGGCGTATGCGGTATTTTGTGTATGGTGGAGATTGGCATATGTGAGGTCACGGTTCAGTTCTGGAAGGAAGGTCAGCACTGGCAGCTTCAGATGACTAGGTAAATGATACCACTATTGGGTGGCTTGATGAGGGTATACATTCAGAAAGGGCAATGTGTTTGAGTTAAGGGTGCTTCATTGGAATTGCGACGCTCTCTTGTTGGATCGACTGCGGATATTCAAGGTTGCTTGGTGACACAGAAGAATTATGGGGGTATCCCTCATGGAATGATGGAGTATTAAAGACATGTTATATATTCTAGTGTTGGAGTTGGGATCAGATATGGTAATTTGTGCGCTTTATGGACTTTGAGACTAAGAGTTCTAATAAACAGATTATTTTGTGGTGTTGGACTATGAGGATGCGAGAAAAGCTAGCCAGGTGTTAGTATATGCCATGATTCATTCATTTTAAACTTTCGGAGAGTTATCTACCTATTGTGGGTGACCAGAGGTTACTTAGAGTGATTGGTAGGCCAGTATGGGTGTGTGTTCTACACCGAGACGGGATTGTTGACTCTGAATTGCTATTGTTGAGGTATGTACCATTCGATTTTCATTAAGCTTATTCGTGTTTTGGAGTGATCTATGAGTTACCTTTCGGCATTTCGAGGAGTTGTGATCGTTGGTTATATGTGCATAGGGTGCGGTTCTATCGGGGCTTTACAATGAGATTTGAGTAAGGTAAGTAATTGGGTGTTGCAGGATTGAGACGTGTTGGTTATGTTCTTTCTGGTTCGGAGGGGGAGGGGGGAATGGTATCGTCCGATTTCCCCGTGGTTATGGCAATGCACTTTGAGTACTTGATGTCGAATTTCACATGGTTATTGATTTTGAGCAAGGTGGCCTGGAGTATTTCATGTGGTCTAGAGGTTGGATGGGATCACACTTTGTAGCGGAGTTCAGTAGAGGTATGATCCTTGGTATCGGATTCGCGTGATATGGTTTCACGATGTGTACCAGGATTTTAGCATGATGTTGTGATTGTAATTATTGATGGCAGGATACTCATCTCGTGTGAATCTTCTTTTTATGATTTGAGCTCTTAGGATGTTATTATTGAGTGCACGAGTTGCACAAGTTATGGCTCTAGGTGGTATTGATGTTGATCGACTTAGAAACTTTGCAGTATTTCCGGTCGGAGAAGGGAAGTTTCATGTCTGACTGATCGGACGAATGGTTGCTGGCTTCTATGTGTTTCTTTCATCATCGGCAGTATATGGAAGTGATAGAGCGAGGCAAGAGGATATGTACCGGCATTGGGTTTTTTTGGACAGCTATTGTGATTAAGAGTTATCACTATGGGTGGTTGAGTCATGCGGTATATTATGTGATTTAATCTTGGGTTCGGATATGTCTTGATACAGCATGTTCAGACTTGTTCAGTTCATAGTTGTGGGATTTTGATCTTATAGATTGATTCAGAAGTGGAAATGTAGTTATAAGGTTTATGGGTCAGTATTGGATCTCGAAATTTCATCTGTGTTGTGTTATCAGACCTATATAGGGTAGGGTGACGTGGGATCACCCCTGAATATGTGCATGGTAAGTTACACGGAGATTTTTGGTGGTGTTTGGAACAACTCTAGGCACGTTCGAGGACGAACGTATGTTTAAGGGGGGGAGAATATAATGACCCGGTCGGTCATTCCGTAAAATTTGCACCGTTATTCCTGTTTCTGCCTTGTTATGCATTGTTTAGTTGTTTATAATGTGTTGGAGTCAGGTGGTTCGGGTTCGGAGTGGTGGTAATGAGAATTGAGACACTTAGTCTCTTAAAGTAGCCTTGTAGTTGGAAAAGTTAACTGGGAGTTGACTTCTTGGTAAACGATCTCGAAATGCGGATTTTATGGCTGGGGTATCTTTGTTAGGTGATTTGGGACTTAGGAGTGTGTTCGGAATGTAGTTTGGAGGTCCGGTGTAGAATTAAGCTTGAATTGGCGAAAGCTAGTTTTTGGTGATTGCCGATCGGTAGTGAAAAATAGGCTATCGGGACCGGAATATAATTTCGTAAGTTGAAACAGGTTCGTAGTGTCATTTTGGATGTGTGTGAAAAATTTCGGGTCAACCGGAGGCGTTTCGGATCATTTCGGCATCGTTGGTGAAATTTAGAAATTTCAAAGTTCACAAGCTTGAATTTGATGTGATTTTGGTGTTTTTGTGTTGTGTTTGGTGTTTCGAAGGCTCGACTAAGCTTGACTGGGGATATGGGATGTGTTGGTATGTTTGGTTGGGGTCCCAGCGGCCTCGGGATGGTTTTGAGTAATCAACGAGAAGTTTGGAAAGCTATTTTTGCTGCTGAGTTTGCTGTTGATGTCATTTCCGCACCTGCGGATATTGGACCACAGGTGCGAGCCGCAGAAGCGTCAAGGTGGATCGCAGATGCGGTTAATTGGACGCATCTGCGGGATCGCAGGTGCGGCGCCTGGTCCGCAGATGCGAGTTTGGCCCATTTAATGAGAAACCGCAGATACGGTATATTGACCGCAGAAGCGGTCCGCAGGTGCGAGATGCCTGGGCAGAAAGTATATAAGGTGGACTTCGCGAATTTTGGGTTATCTTCCATCATTTTCTTGCGAGTTTGAAGCTTTTGAAGGGTTTTTGAAGAGAAAAATCTATAGTTCTTCATTGAGGTAGTTTTTGGACTCTAAACTCGTTTATATGTGATTAAAGGTCGGTTTAGTGGTGAAAATTTGGGGAAAATCAGTGCAAAAATGGGTAATTTGCGCTTGAGATTAAGAGACCTTAAAATGAGAATTTAAGGGGTCATTTGGACTTCGATTTCAGTGTTCTTGGTATGTATAGACTCGTGGGAGGATGAGGATCATTATGGTATAAATTTTATCGAGTTTCGAGACGTGGGCCCGGGGGTCGGGTTTGGCCAATTTCGGGAATTGTGCCTAATTTTGATAGTTTTCGTTTGGGTTTCATTTTCCTAGAATATTTTGATGTTGTAAACCTGATTTTGATAGACTCAGAGCATTTGGGAGCCGATTCGAGGGGCAAGAGCATCGCAGATAAGTTTTTGGGTTGTTTTGAGGTAAGTAACGATTGTAACTTTAAACCTGAGGGTATGAAACCCCGATATTTTATACTGTTTTGGTAAATGAGGTGACAAAAATACTAGGTGACGAGCGTGTGGGAGTACGCCGATAGGGATTGTGTCTTGGTCCGTCTCGTAGCGACTATGAATTCGTGTATTTAAATTGGAACCTTACAAGATCCTTTATTTCAGAAATTTATACTTGTTTATGGGTTGTAAGCCACGCTTGGGGCCTTGTGCCGATCTGTTTAGACCCTCAAGGGTATTTTTACATTATTCTCACACTATCCTGATAGAACATTTGTAAACTCACTCATGTTTACTACTTGTTGTTATTTTTACTGTTACCACGCTGTTTTGAAACTTTGAGATGTATTTTTGGGCTAAGTCCCGTGAATTGAGATGAGTTGCCCGAGTGGCTTGTGGGGATGATTGAGTGAGGCCTAGAGACAAATATGTTAGGATAATTATGGATCGGGTTGTACGCCGCAGCAATACAACAACAACAAGCCTAGTTTGATCCCAATATGTGGGGTCTGGGGAGGGTAGTCTGTATGCAAACCTTACCCCTACCTAATGCAGGTAGAGAGGCTGTTTCCAATAGACCCTCGGCTCAGGAAGGACAAGAAGAAGATGAAAGAAAAGAAAAAAAAATTAAAAAAAAAAAATGGGAGTACAATACCTGAGGCGAACAACACCACATACCGTAATAAAAGCCTAAGAATACGAAGGAAAATGCATGCCACTAAGCCTATCGGTGAACACTATATACTACCTACTAACCTTCTACCTTAATCCTCGATCTCCACACCCTCCTATCAAGTTTCATTATATTATTATTATATGGATCGGGCTGCATGCCGCAACAAATATATATATTATTATTATATGGATCGGGTTGCACGCCGCAACAAAGATATATATTATATGGATCGGGCTGCACGCCGCAACAATATACATATATGGATCGAGCTGCATGCCGCAACAACATAGTGCTTGGGCTGTAGGTGCCTCTCCGGAGTCTGTACACCCCCAGCGAGCACAATCGACTATTATATGGATCCGGCTGCACGCCGCAACATATGACGCAGCAGCAATATACTTATATATATATATATATATATGTGTGTGTGTGTGTGTATATATGTATTGGATCGAGCTTCCCGCCGCAGCAGTTATGTGTACTCATGGTACCTGTTGAGTGAGACTGCTGAGTGTGAGCTTGGACTGTGCTAGTGGAGTCACGAGTGATGATGAGTGGTGATTTTACCACTCATTTTAGCCTTTTCTCATTAGATTTTGTATTGTTAAATGATAATTTGAGGTCGTTATTAGTGTATAATTGCTCAATTTTCAGGGAAATGATGCTATGAAGGTTGGTGTTGAATTGGACTGAAAGTTGGACAAAAAGCGGTGAAAATGTGCAT
>ML293213.1:0-29601 GCA_005239495.1 Nicotiana undulata
TAATGCGGGCCCGGCAACATGGTTTTCACGTAATTATTCATTATCAAAATCCTTTATTATTTTTAGAAAACAATTTTCTTTAAAAAATTTATTTCTCGGGTTTGCGACCTCGGAATTCAATTCCGAGCATATGCCCAAGTCCCATATTTTCCTACGGACCCTCCGGGACCGTCGAATCATGTGTCCGGGTCCGTTTACCAGAAATATTGACCAAAGTCAACTATATTCATTCATTAATTATAAAAACTCATTTTCATCAATTTTTTACATAATAGCTTCCCGGCTACACGCTCGGGCTGCGCACGCATAACGAGGTGAGATTAACGGAGGCTCTTGGAGCCTCGGAACACAGATATAGTTTAAATTACATAAGAAGACCCTTTTGGGTCATCACAAAAATATACGTAAATTCCAGGATATGAATTTTTTTTTATGCCTTGTTATCAAACTCGTGTAATTACAAGATCATGCCAAATGATAGCTATTAGACTGAACCTTCTAATACCACGAAAGAACACTTTTCATCAGTTATTTCTTTTCTTAAATAAAAATATCTAAGTTGTTTATCTCTAGTACATATTCTCGTCTTTCTTCTATTAATCCAATCAATCCTCCTAGATATCCGTCAGTAGCTTTGATGCATTCAATTTGAATTTGTATATTCACCATCACCACTTTAGTTACTCCAACACTAGTGTACATTATATAAGTATTGGAGTAATGTTTAGAAAAGTAATTTGCTTTCAATATCATCTCCTTAATTCCCTAAACAAGTTAGTAAAATGGATGAGTATTCATCATACTACTCAACGTGGATGAAGAATAATTCCTCTGGGAGCTATGTATTTTCTATAAATAGAGTCATCTATGGGAATTGTGCATTTGCTCGTTTTGTTTGTGCCGTATAGATCATGCCAAAAGAAAGAAGGGATAGCCTTAACATACCTGGAGTAGGAAAAATCCCGTATAATATCCCGTTGGAAAAACCTTTGTTGATTGAACTTAGAACTCAAAAAAATCGGAGTAAGCTTTTGTTTTGTTTTTTTGAAATTCTTGAACGAAATTTGCTTCTGCTTCTTTATAATTTATGAACGAAATTTTGCTTCTGATTCCTTGAAGTTTTTGAATGAAATTGCTTCTGATTCCTTGAAGTTTTATTTTGGAATATCAAACCAAGAAAAATAGGTTTCCTTTTAGAAGCGATAACGTTTTTGGTTCTCTTTTTGTCTAACATGTAAATGTAACAAGACTTTGTTAGAAGTCTTGTTTTGTTACTCATTAATTCCCACTTAATGCTAAGATAGCCACCTAGGAATAAATGAACTTAGTCATTTTCTAGGTTTGTGGCTTCTTGCCACGTGTAATATATTAATTTCTATCCACTTATTAGTTAACTAGGTAATGTTCTGTTACCCGGTAACTAATCAATTATCCGTATAATTTAAAAATAATGCCACAAATTACTTAAAATTCTACTTATTTTTAATATACTTTATACATTATACCACCGTAGTCATATGGTACCTTGCATGGTACTAGTCCATAATTATCGGGTATTATCGCTCGACCCGTATTTTATCCCAAATTGGCCACTTTCAACGAAACTCCCTTTCTTTAATTCGTGTACCCTTTATCCTTCATGGCACTAATTTATCACTTGTTTGAAATAGCATAATTCTTATAATTTCTAAATAATCTTTTCCTTGGACTGATGTCAATTACCTTACGCCAAATTCAACGTATAATATTACAGGGTGCAACATCGTCGTAATCAAATACTGCGAAGCGTAACATCATTGTAATGTAATACTGCAAGGTGTAACATAACCGTAATATAATACTGCAGAGCATAACATCAACGTAATACTGCAGGGCGTAACAGTCCGGTATAATAAATAGTAGATAAAGATAGGAAGGGCACTTCAGGGACTGCGATAGCCAAGTAGCAATACCTTAAGTCTCCTGGAAGCAAAAGATCCGACCAATCATCTCTGAACGCCGTTGGGAATGACACCAGGATCTGCACAAGAAATGCAAAAGTATAGTATGAGTACTACCGACCCAATGTACTCAATAAGTATCGAGTCTAACCTTAACAAAGTAGTGACGGAGCTATGACAAGACACTCTATAAACCTGTAGGAGTAATACGTAGAGAAACAACAACAATATAGAGAAACAGATAACTACATAGCAAACAGAATAAATAAATAGATAACAGAGAGCCCTAAAATAACATCATATTACCATCTTATAACACATCACAGTAATGAAGTGTAACAACAAGAACGACTACATAACATATGTTGCTCCCAAATGTACACAAAGTATACGTGATTAACAAGTAATATAATGATGCATGGAGTGTTGAACCTACAAAGACTTGTGTAAAAACCTACTAATTTCAACTCAAATTGTTATCCAGCCAAGTCGATCAAGGTTGAGTTTTGTTATAAATAACTAAGCAGCAAAATTAACAATGAACTAAATTAGCTAGCACAAAGTTGGTTGTGTTGAGAATTTAATAGAGATAAACATTTCAGGGTAGTGATTGATTCACCAATCCTATTGTGTTCGAGCTAACTCCCCCTTTCATGCAATTCGTTTATGGTTGCTAATTAATCGAGTAAAGTTTACTCGTAGTATTCTCCCGAAATTCCTAATCGTCTTCCCAAAATAGATTAGCGTCTACATTCCTTTGAAATTAATCTATCAATAACGCATTAAGATCAAGATATTCAATTGAGCATGGTGATTAAGTATATTCCTATCCTACCCACAAATTCGCCACCAGTTTAGAGTTAAGATCATCTCCTATTTAATTCTTGTCTAATCTAAATGTAGCTTTACCAAGCATATGTTAGATAGTTAATAGAACTTAACTGTTGGCCAGAGAATCACACAACTAAACACAGAATTAAAGAAACAACCATGTAATAGAGAATTATAATCAAGCAGAAGTTAATGTCATACGACAATACTCATGGCTAAATCATAATTCCAAAACTAATGGGTCTTAGCCACTCATGATTGTATTAAAAATTTCACAAGTATTTGAATGGTTGAAAATACTAAGAATGATGAAGAAAAACTAGTAATCCTTGCTCTTTATTATCCCATGCTTGTATTTTGCTCTCAGAGTGGCGCCTCCCCTTCCAAATGAGGTTTAGAATTCCTTTATGCTTGTCAGAGATCAGACAAGAGACCTCGCCATTCGGGTGGATTCAGCGGTGCCTCATCTGGAGGCGGTGTTACTTTCAATAGAGGCCATTCTTCCAGGCCATTTCATTCGGCACTTCAGGCATCTCATGGTACCTCATTTGGCCATGGTTCTTACTTGACTTATTCTGATCACCCATCTCCTATCACTGCACCTCCTCTTCAGAGTGTTCACGGTGGTTATACTGGTCGATAGGGTCAGTTTGCCGATCAAAAGTATCAGCAGCTGAGGTCTTGTTATACTTGTGGAGACCCGAGGCACATTTCTAGATATTGTCCTCGCGCGTCGGGTAATTCTCAGTATCAGGGTTCCCGTGCTATAGTTCCAGCACCAGCTGCCGCACCACATGCTCAGCTAGCCAAGGGTAGGGGTCAGGTAGCCAGAGGTAGGGGACAGATTGTTAGAGGTGGAGGCCAGGCTGTTGGAGGTGGAGGACAGCCCATTAGAGGTGGAGGTTCGCCTATCAGAGGTCCTCCTAGAGACGTGGTTCAGGGTGGTGGGGCCCAGCCCCGATTGTATGCATTTCCAGCCAGACTTGAAGCGGAATCCTCCGCTGCTATTATCACAGGTATCATTTTAGTTTGCAATAGGGATGCTTCAGTCTTGTTTTACCCGGGGTCTACTTATTCTTATGTATCATCTTATTTTTCCTCGTATTTGGTTATGCCCCGCGATTCCTTGAGTGCCCCTATTTATGTGTCTACGCCCGTGGGGGATGCTATTTTCGTAGAGCATGTGTATTGTTCATGTGTGGTCGTTATTGAGGATCTTGAAACCAGTGTGGACCTTTTGCTTCTTGAAATGGTTGATTTTGATGTCATATTGGGCATGGATTGGCTATCACCTTATTATGCCATCCTGGACTGTCATGCCAAGATAATTACATTAGCCTTGTCGGGGTTGCCTCGATTAGAGTGGAAAGGAACTCTTGGTCATTCTCCCAGCAGAGTGATTTCTTATGCCAAGGCTAGTCGCATGGTTGAGAAGGGATGTTTGGCTTATTTGGCTCATATTCGTGATTCTAATGCTGAGGTTTCTTTTATAGATTCGGTGCCTGTTGTTCGTGAGTTTTTCAAGGTATTTCCCGTAGATCTGCCGGGGATGCCACCCGACAGGGATATTCATTCTCTTTCCGTCTATGAGGACTAGTTTCTCATAACGGTTCCTTACCCATTCTGCGTCGCTGAGCTCAGCTTCTTGTATAATTCTCAAGGATGGAATCTCAACTTTGGCAGGAATAATAGCCTTTGTATCATAGACCAGCATATAAGGAGTTGCGCGGACTGTGGTGCGATATCCTAGTAAGGCGAATGATAATTTCTCATGCCATTGTTTGTGCCTTTCTATCATATTCCTTAGTATCTTCTTGATGTTTTTGTTAGCAGCTTCTACAGCTCCATTCATCTAAGGTCTGTAAACTGTGGAGTTCTTGTGTTTAATCTTGAATGTTTCACACATGGCTTTCATCAAGTCACTATTGAGATTATAACCATTGTCGATGATGATTGACTCTGGAACTCCGAACCGACAAACAATGCGGTCGCGGACAAAGTCGGCCACGCCTTTCTTGGTAACTGCTTTGTAGGAGGCTGCTTCGACCTATTTAGTAAAGTAATCAATGGAAACCAGAATAAATTTGTGTCCGTTGGAGGCGGCAGGCTCGATTGGTCCGATGACGTCCATGCCCCAAGCGGCGAACAGCCATGGTGAACTTGTTGCATTAAGCTCGCTCGGAGGTACCTTTGTCATATCTCCGTGTATCTGACGGCGGTGGAATTTCCGGATGTACTGGATGCAGCCTATTTCCATGGTCATCCAGAAGTAACCAGCTCGGAGTATCTTCTTCGTTAATACAAACCCGTTCATATATGGACCGCAGGTCCCAGCATGAATTTCTTCCAATTGTTTTGATGTTTCTTTTGCGTCAACACACCTTAATAGCCCCAAATCGGGAGTCCTCCTATATAGGATTCCTCCGCTGTGAAAGAAATTAATAGACAACCTCTGAAGTGTGCGTTTCTGAGTGGTATTTGCAAGTTCTGGGTATTCTCCTCTTGCCAAATATTCCTTGATGTCATGGAACCAAGGATTTCTGTCTACTTCTTCTTCGACATGGGCATAGTAGGCCGGCTGATTGTGAATTTTCACTGGAATGGGATTAATGAAAGTTTTGTCTGGATGCTGAATCATAGATGACAAGGTAGCCAGAGCGTCAGCGAACGCATTCTAGATTCTGGGGACATGCCAGAACTCTATCTTTGTGAACCTCTTTCTCAACTCCTGAACGTGATGTAGATAGGGTAGTATCTTGGAATATTTGGTTTCCCATTATCCTTGTACTTGATGTACCAGTAAGTCTGAGTAACCAATCACTAACAGCTCCTAGACATTCATGTCAATGGCCATGTTGAGCCCTAAGATACAGGCCTCGTATTCAGCCATGTTGTTGGTGCGGGAGAACCTGAGCTTGGCGGATACCGGATAATGCTGACCTGTTTCCGATACTAAGACTACTCTGATACCGACTCCTTTGAAGTTTGTTGCACCATCAAAGAACATCATCTAACCATCGTAGGATTCTGCAATGTCTTCTCCTACGAATGATACTTCTTCATCAGGAAAATACATTTTCAAGGGTTCGTATTCTCCATCCACAAGATTCTCAACAAGATGGTCCGCTAATGCCTGTCCCTTGACCGCTTTTTAAGTTACATAAATAATATCGAACTCACTCAGCAGGATTTGCCATTTGGCTAGCTTTCCAATGGGCATGGGCTTCTGAAAGATGTACTTCAATGGATCCATCCTTGATATGAGATATGTTGTGTAGGCACAGAAGTAGTGCCTCAGCTTCTGAGCGACCCAAGTCAAAGCGCAGCAAGTGCGTTCCAGCAAAGAATACCGGGCTTCATACGGAGTGAACTTCTTGCTGAGATAATAAATAGCTTGTTCATTACTTCGTGTTTCGTCATGTTGCCCCAGAACGCAACTGAAAGCTCCATCTAGTACGGCAAGGTAGAGTAGCAGGGTTCTACCTGGATCAGGTGGTACCAAGACCGACAGTGTGGATAGATACTCCTTGATTCTGTTGAAAACTTTTTGAGAATCCTCGATCCACTTAGTCGCAGTGTCCTTCCTTAGCATTTTTGAAGATCGGCTCACAGATGATTGTAGATTGTGCTATGAATCGGCTGATGTAATTGAGCCTCCCCAAGAAGCTCATAACATCCTTCTTGTTTTTTGGTGGTGGTAGTTCTTGAATGGCTTTGACCTTTGACAGATCCAATTCTATTCCCCAGCGACTCATAATGAATCCCAACAACTTCCCAGCAGGAACCCCGAATGCACACTTCGCGGGGTTCAGCTTCAGATTATATTTTCTCAACCTGTAGAAGAACTTCCTCAAATCTTCCATGTGATCAGCAGCTTTCTTTGATTTGATAATGTAGTCGTCCACATACACATCGATCTCTTTGTGAATCATGGCATGGAATATGGTAGTCATGGCCCTCATGTAGGTTGCCCCTGCATTCTTTAAACCGACGGCATCATTTTGTAACAGTACACTCCCCAGGGCATGATGAACACCATTTTCTCAGCATCTTCTTCATCCATCCAAATTTGATAATAACAAGCGAAGCAATCTACGAAGGACTGTAGCTCATGTTTGGCGAAGTTGTCAATTAAAATGTGTATGTTTGGCAAGGGGAAGTCATCTTTCGAACTGGCCCGATTGAGGTCCTGATAGTCGACACAGACTCTGACCTTCCCGTCTTTCTTTGGCACAGGTACGATGTTGGCTAACCATGTCGGGTACTCAACTACCCAGAGAACTTTAGCGTTGATCTTCTTGGTAACTTCTTCTTTGATTTTCAAGCTCATGTCAGGTTTGAACTTTCTGAGCTTTTGCTTTACCGGTGGACATGTCGGATTAGTCAGTAGTTTGTGAGCCACAATGGACGTACTTAGACCAGTCATGTCATCATACTCCTTTAGAAACTTTGTATACTCTTTTTTCTCTAACGGTGACTGGTGGATACTGATGCGTGTTTCCTTGACATTTTCTGAATCTGCCAGGTTGACAACCTCAGTCTCGTCTAAGTTGGATTTAGGTCTATTTTCAAAGTCTTCTACCTTCTTAACAATTTCGTCGGGTATATCGTCTTCGTCTGAATCAATGCCCATTTGTTGCGTTGCCTCATTGCACGACACAGTCATCGGTTCATCAAGTAAAGTAATAGTAATGCTGTATAGATAAAGTAATGAGAGAAAACGGTAACAATAAATATCGGATTCATAAAGAAAATTGAAAATGCTTTGATAAATTGAATAACTTGTTTTGAACATTGAAGATCTTATTGCGTGAATTGAAAAATGCAGAAAAGGAAAATCGTTTAGTAAATAAAACAGTAAATAATGTTTGTTTTTAGCCTTGCTACCTCGAGGCTCGGCGGGCTTTGGTGGTCCTGATAGACCAGCTCTTGAGGTATGCTCCCTTGCTTACTGCCTGTACGGAAGGGCCTTCCTCCCCCTCCTCCTCGAGAACAACACAGCAATCCATATTGTCGTCCTCTAGGAACAGATTCTTTATTGCTGCAAGTGCTTCCTCTTCGTCTGATCCGTAGATAATGTCGGCCTGCTTGAAGGTCTGCTCCAGGAGAGGTATAGGCTGTTCCAGGAGGTAATGATGATCGTTCCATGGAGGCGACCAGTTTCTGAATTCTTCCCATGTATACTCGTACCCCAGACCGAAAGTGGTACCATGTTTCTTGAGTTTTATGAGCTTCGTGATCCCTTAAACGTTCTTACCGAGCCCTTTACCTGGATCGTATCCTCCCCAGTTCAGGATGCTCTCGATATTGCTATCCCTCCATTTTTCCTTGTCAATGGCATTGACTCGCTCAATATGGTGATAAGTTCCTCCACCCAGTTTTCTCTTTCCATCAATCACAGGGATAGTCTAGCGACTGTAAATAGGGTTGCTACCGCTGCCGTGGATGATCACCTCTTGGTGGTTCCACTCGAATTTCACCGCCTGATGTAGTGTTGATGTGACGGCCCCAGCAGCATGGATCCAGGGTCGTCATAACAGCAAGTTGTAAGATGTCGGCACGTCTATTACCTGGAAGTCCACCTCGAACCGGGTTGGTCCCATCTGTAGGCATAGACTGATTTCCCCCATGGTAGATCTTTGGGACTCGTCGAAGGCTTTCACGTTGATTGCTCCCTCTCTTAATTCATGTAGTCCTTTACCTAATTTCTTGAGTGTTATCAACAGACAAATGTTAAGACTAGAACCTCCATCGATCAAGATCCTTGTGATGAAATGATCTTCACATTGTACGGCGATGTGAAAAGCTTTGTTGTGTCCCAACCCCTCAGGTGGTAACTCGTCTTCATGAAAGGTAATTTTTTGACTTTCCAGTACCTGGCCCACCATGTTGGCCATTTCTCCACTAGTGATATTGTTCGAGACGTATGCTTCACTCAATACTTTTAATAAAGCATTTCTATGTGTCTCAGAATTCTGCAGCAAAGAGAGAATAGATATCTGCACTGGTGTCTTGTTCAGTTGGTCGATGACCGAATACTCCTTAGCCTGTATTTTCCTACAAAGATCATCTGAACCTGTTTCAATGAGGGGAGGGCGATTGGCAGCTTGCTTGCCTGAATCGACCAGATGTTTGGGGGTATAGACTCTACCAGTTCTCGTCATACCCTTTGCTGCAATGGCTTCCTCAGACCTATTTTTACCTTTCCTTCTTGCCTCGGCTGTATAATCCCAAGAAATAGCATCTGAATAGAAAAGTGGTGTGGTTGACATTGCTACTGGAATCAACGTGGCCATTCTTACTTCAACTGGAGTGTATGTTAAAGGTGGCAGGACTGCAATCTCGAGTGGTGTTGGTGCGTTTGCTGGAGATACAAACTCAACTTCAATTGGCACTGGCGCCTTCGCCTTTGCAGGTGGATCCGCTTCAAACTCAAGTGGGATAGACATATTCACCTCGGCATTCTCAGACAGATGAATCTGGACTATGATCGGGTCGAGAGTGACTGCAGGTTTCTTTGGGTCATCGCCTTCTGCGATCAACCCGATTGACCCCTCAGGATCCCAATCATCATCTATCTCAATCATATGGATACCTACACCCTTATGGTATTGTAAAGGGTTGTTGCGGACATTCGGAGCGGGGTCTTTTACCACAATAATCTTGTTATCAATGAGGGTCCGTATCTTATCTTTCAGAGAGCGGCATTCTTCGATGGTGTGTCCTTTCATGCCAGAATGGTATGCACAGGATTTGTTTTGGTTAACCCACTGAGAAGGGTTCTCTGGGGTGGCAGCAGGGATAGGTGTGACATAACCAGCAGCTTTGAGCTTTTCATACAACTGGTCAATGGGCTCGGCTATGGAGGGTATATTGCTTTGGAGCGCGGCGATCAAAGTTAGGGCGAGGCTAGGGAAGTTTTGACGGGTAGGGGATGATTGATAGTGAGGTGGCTGGGAATTATAGGTGTTATATATGGGAGCGGGTTGTGAATATCTATGTGGGGTAGGTTGATATGTGGGTGGTGGATCTTGGTAAGAAGGTGAGGGTGCTTGGTAGTTCGGGTTTGGCTGATATGTGAAGGGAGGTGTTGGGTAGACTTGGTATTTGGGTGGGGATTTGGCTTGTTGTGCAACTATTACAGCTCCCATATCTTTTCTCTTAGACACACCACCGGACTGTAAAGCCTTGTTATGGCTTGCAAAGCTTCAAAATTTGTAACCATATCGCTCTTGATACTTTCTTCAATCCGCTCTCCCAATTTGATAATGTCAGAGAACTTGTGGCCTTCAACCATCATCAGTCGTTCATAATATTGCGGGTCCTAAGCTCGGACAAAGAACTTGTTCATCTGTTCTTCCTCTAAAGTTGGTCTGACTTTAGCAGCTTCCGACCTCCAACGAGTAAGCATACTCGCGAAAGGTTTTTGTGGGCTTCTTCTTCAATTTTTGGATGTAGAACACGTCTGGTGCATTCTCTATATTGAATCTAAACCTGTCCATGAAGTCTGTTGCCATGCCTACCTAGTTTGACCATTTCTTAGGGTCTTGGCTGATATACCAAGACAGTGCATCTCCCTTCAAACTCCTCTTGAACAGCTTTATGCGGATCCTTTCATCTTTTCCTACGCCAATCAACTTATCACAGTAGGTCCTCAGATGGACCCTCGGATCACCAGTGCCATCAAACATCTCGAACTTTGGAGGTTTGTACCCCTCAGGTAGTTCGACATCAGGTTGTATACAGAGATCTTCATAGTTTAAACCTTCAATTCCCTTGACTCCTTCAACACCCTGAACTCGGCTAGTCAGCTTATTAATTTCCTCAGCCAGATTTTTGATAAGAAAGTCCTTCTCATCAGACTCGAATGTATGTGAGATAGGCGGAATGGAGTGGGTCACAGTTTCCACGTAGATGGGATTGTTGTAGGCATGGAAATGGTCCTTCGTGGGGTTTTGAGGTTCGTGGATGGATGGTGGAGTGTTGTTGTGGCAAGTGTTGCATGGTGCAAGGAGAGTTTGGTTCTTTTGGGAAGTGGCATTATGGTGAGGTGCAGGGTGA
Organism: Nicotiana undulata; assembly: GCA_005239495.1. Taxonomy (NCBI): domain Eukaryota; kingdom Viridiplantae; phylum Streptophyta; class Magnoliopsida; order Solanales; family Solanaceae; genus Nicotiana; species Nicotiana undulata. Next base: position 10,833 of record ML293213.1, read on the forward strand.
TTTGGTTGTTTTGGGATATTTTGTGGTGGTGTAGGGTTGACGTCAGGGACGTTAAGGGAAAATGACAGATTGGCCAAATTCCAGACCTGGTCGAGCTCCTCTTGAAATTTCAGCAATTTATGTTCTAATGGTGTCATATTCTCATGCAAGACTTGAATACCCCGGTCGTCAATGGCCTCTACCTGTTCAACCATATTTTCCTTCACGATACCGCTAGATTCTGCCATCTTACTTTTGCCATTGTTTCTACCTTTGGGAGGACTGAGAGGAGGAGTAGGTGGAGGCCCTTTGGATCTTATGCGGTAGGCGGATGATGCCAGAATGCACGAACTAACCTTTGGGGAAGGGGATAATAACTAAAAGAGAAACAAAACAAAAGGTAACCAAGTCAGTGAAGATTATGAAAAATGTTGCAGTAATTAAACACGTAATGCGGAAATGTAAAACGTGTCCTAAATTGGGGACCTCTTTGTGACCGAGGTAGGCCTAGCGACAAATTGATTTGGAGAACTTAAAATGCTAAATGCCTCATTTTATTGATTAAGAAAATAGACAAATCTTTAAAACGACTCTAAATATGCGAAAATAAAAGGCACTAATGGCCATAGACCTTATTACATTAATGAAGAAGACAAAAGAAGACACCCCTATCTACTTGGTCCCAAAAGGACCTTCCCCAGATTCGGCATTCTTGCTTCCCTCGATCAGCTTTCCCAACTCGCGAAGTCCCAGTAGTAGGTAGGTTCTGGCTAGGTATCCCCTTTCAGCTCCCTCAGCCTTTTGGCAAGTCTCAATCCTCTTTATGAATTTCTCCTCCAGTTCAACTATACCTTGCTCCAAGTACCCCAGCCTTTTGTTGGCGCTGATAGCCATGTTCTTCCATTCCTCGATCAACCTTTTGTTGGACTCATCTATCTCGTGGTGATCATCCTCACATTCACGAATCCTTTTGCACAGTTGGTTGTACTTGATTTGTGCTTCAGCCTTTCGTCTATAACCCGGTGACCTCGAACGAACCCCGACTCGATTCGACCACCTAGATCTTCTTCTAACCAGCCAAGATAGAAAGGAGTGCAATCGACGTGATACATGTCTGGCTCGATGGTGTCTTTTTCAAGCCTAATCTTGCAGTGCCATAGGTGTTGAGCTTGGCACTTGTGAGCGCTGTCATCATTCTGAAAGTCTGCTCGAAGATGGATCATTTTCTCGACCCTAGGTATGACCGGCTTCCTACACGCTTGCCTCATAACTTGCAGAGGGACGTAAGGGTATGTTCCCCTCAGACCAATCAGTATCAGAAATGAAGCGTCTCGGGACCAAATGATGAACTCGTCTGTCGGAAACCACTCAAACATCCATTGAACCTGATCATTGGTTAAGTTACCAAATAACTCGACCCATCCTTCGGCATTCTCCGGCTGAGCGAACATGTAGGGAATATAGTTCATTTGCTTTGGGTGATTGAAAGAGATATGGTCATCCCAAATCCTTTGATGGATGTCTTGTCGGTATTCACCTTTTTGCAGATGTTCTATGAGCCAGAGTTGGAGTAATAAGTTGCAACCTTCGAAATGTCTTGCTCCTCGTTGATACATTTCTAGGGTCCGATACATATCTGCGATGATCATGGGCACAATGCTGAAGTACTGCCCGTCTATCCCTTCCATTAGCATCTTAGTTACCATGGCCAAACTAGTATGGATTCTTTCCTTCTTCATTGGGAACACAATCAAACCCAAAAAACACACCATAATCATGAACACTCGGCGATGGATATATCCTAGAGAGGTGATGGAAAACTCGTCTTGGTAGGTGCGATACGATTTGCTGTGACCGTACCTTTCATATAAATAGTCAAAAGGGATGTATGAATCCTTCAGACACACCAATTCTGGGTTCTTCTTCAGACCCATCATTTTGAGGAAACCCCTGCCCGTGCGGTTTTCAGGCAACAGCAACCCCGGAGATTCCCAAGCTAGATTGGCCAATCCTCCTATCTCCTCTAATAAAGGGGTCATTCCAAGGTTCCCAAAGCGGAACACAGACTTATCGCTCCCAAAATAGAGTAGCAGCCTCTATCATCATATTGTTTGGCTGGATATCTAGAAGAGATGGTAGATTGCCCAGGTGTTTTCTAACGAGATTTTTGTCACTAGAGTGGAGGTCTTCCCACCAATTCAGCAACCTAGGGTGAATACTGGCGACCATGCCAAATCTGGGGACTTCATGCCTCATTTTCTGCAAAATAGACAAGGTTAGGCCCTTTACCCCCACCAGACTCGACTATTTAACACCAATAATTAGCAGGAAGCATTTAGTTCTCCAAATAAATGCACAGAGCGTGAGGGTATCCGTTTGGGTTCTAGGGAAACCCAGTGGAATTTGGACAAGGCTATCTTAAAGGTTATTGTGCGGACAACACGTTAACCTGGCTAAGTTTTACCATGATGCATGAAACAGTATAATGGAGTAAGGTTTCTATGGGGTTTTATACTGGTACCCTTGATCGGATAACTCAAGGGGGAAGGCACGGAACTATCGACTGCACCACTGATCGACTAGTTTTACCGCAAGTACACCTTTCCGAATTTAAGGGGTAATAATATAGGAAGAGCGCAACCACTCATTGTAAGCGTTGCTATAGTATTTTGTTTGGCACAAGTGGAGTATTAATGTTGAGCATGATATGCAATAAATAAACATTTAAACAGATAGTCATGTATTTTCACATTGAAAAAAGAGGTAAATATAACAGTTATGATTGAAAGTAAGTACAAAAAGAAAACAAAGAGACATGTCAGTTTCGTTCATGTGAAATAAATACCTGAAAGAAGTAAACAATTAATGGTATGTAACAAAGGAGAGGAAATATGCGAGTATTAAACAAATTAAAGGTACAAATTCACGGAACAATTTGCAATGGTAAAAGCCTAGGGATATCCCCAGCAGAGTCGCCATACTGTCGCGCCCCCCTTTTTCCCTTAAGCGGAGATCGGGTTTATGACATTCTGACAACTTCTTTTAAAGGAGGAGGGTTAAAAAAAGAGTCGCCACCTAACGATTGTTAAGGTGCGTTAGGGCACCTAGAGTGATTAACTCATAAGACTAGTTTGCATTACCAGAGATTGGGTAAGGGCTTGAAATTATCCCAAGGGGAAGGTATTAGGCACCCTTCAAGATCCACAACTGTGGTTCCCGGTCAAATGGTTTTCGTGAATTTGTACAATAAGCAAGTAGCAAGTAACGGCTCAAATAAGAGGGGATTTCAAATAAGCATCGGAGTTATTAACTTTTGAAAGAACTAGTAAAACATTTGAGAGAAAGACATCCTAGGTTTGAAACAATATGGATCACATCAATTCAATACCCGGTATGTCACTCCTCAAAGAGGGGCTACACGTGGTATTAGTGCACCGGTCATCATATCCATATTCTACCCTTTCCCACCCTGTGAAGGTACTTAAAACGTGCGTTGGTCACGAACTCAATTGCGTGCTATTACCCGTCCCATCCTATCAGTCCCGGAGGAGGCTAGGACTACTATCCTAAAAGGGAAGTACTAAGAGGAACCCCTAGGTTTAAAGGAAAAAATTCTAAACGACAAGAAAAGATAGTTAGGACTACAAATATGGAAAAAGAACACATAGAAGCAAATATGAGGCTCGGATATTCCTCCACAAATTATGCACATATCAGCACGACTCAAACACACATAAGGTCTTTTAACTTCAGATCCTAATGCATGATGTCTAGGCGAGAATACAGTAGCGAGATAATTTATTAATGATTTTAGAGAAGTAATTTTACCAGTTTCTAAATACTGATTTTAACCTGTTGTTAGCCAAACAGTACACATAAAGGAATAGGTTTCCAATTTTAACAAGTTTAAAACCTAAGGCGTACCAAAACTGCTCCAGTTATGTTATTCCCAGTTTAGAAAAATAGTTGTTAAGCGGGGTGAATCTGTTTTAATCCTTAACCAGGTTAAAGGGGGGGTGAGTGTTAAGCGAATATGAATGCAATCCTAAAAGACATGGTATCTAAATGCAAACAAGGTACATACTGATGCGAAACCTACACATGATGTTCTAAATGCAGATGCGTTTCAGCATCAGAACGTATTTTAGAAATATCCATTTGTTAACACATTTTGACTTAAAGCAGAACGTAGTAGTTTCACAGAAAATCCGGTTCTTTGTTAGATTGTTGAACCTAATACATGATTTTCTAGGTGTTCATGCGAAATACGTTTTCAATCACAGGATTTTGTCATAAGTAACATGCTGAAAATAATATCCTAAGGGACATGATCTCTAATGCAAGATTTGGATAGTTGTTAATGTTATTACTTATCCTAGAAAAGAAAGATTTCTAGGAGATGCAATTATGAGAATGCAGTAATATTACGATAGCCACTTTTGTTGTTATTCATCCTATGAACATGATTTCTAAGTGAATACAATTGTAATGAGATGCTGAAAGAAATAAACCTAATTATCATGGTATCTAATGCAATCCTAAGCATGGTGACTATTGCGCATATAGGAAAAGTAAACCTACAGGCATGGTTTCTACCCATACTTACACTATAGTATGCATATTCCCCACTCATTTCACTATCCAGCCCCAGGATCGTTTTTACAATTAGTTATTACAGACCAGTATTGCACGAATTACATATGTAAATAAGAAAATTAAGAAGTTACACTATAGGGATCCTACCAATAGGCCCAAGTCTCCAAGTCCTTAATGTCATATGCCATAACCTTTCATAAGCCCCGGGTGTGTCAGAGTTCCTAAAGACCTCAGAGGATCCTAGGCAGTGCTCACACCCAGGTACCCTAGCCAAGAATGAGTAAGTGCAGTGTAGGAATGCCAGCCTTGTGTATCAGAGTTCAATGGGTACTCAAATGGTCCCCAAGGCAGTGCTCATACGAAGGGGGCTGAACTTAAGAAACTAGGAGTAGTGAGATGTGCTCATGATTCAGGGAGTTTAAGTAAAATATAGTTGAAAATAGTTTGAAAAGAAGAGGGACTTTAATCAGCTTTTTTAGAATAAGAGATTCAGTTGTTAAAAAATAGTTTACAATTCAAACAGACAAAGCCAGCATCACACAGGGGACCCATGATGGTCCATCAACCACAAACAAGGGTGAGGGGGTTTGAGGGACAAGTATAGCCTGTGAGGAAAACAGCTTACACATAAACACATAATTAAAGAGGTTTTCTAAGGGTTCAGGGGATATGACTAAGTGTCAAATTATAGCAACATATCAGCTAAACAACTAACATCATGACTGGACTAACATATTAGACATAGGCATGGAAATACACATAAAGAACAAAGGCTGAGTGTAGAGAGACACATTGAGCATGCAGGATAAGGTAACAGTAGACATATAAAAGAGATTCAGAGTTCTAATTGCATGTTGAACAGCAGAAACACAAGTAGAAACATATAAGAAATGCCAAGAACTGAACTATGAATAGAAACATATTGGTTTGGATGACTGAAGATTAAATCAAGACATACCAGTATGATGAAGAAAGCAGTAATGTAAGCAAGGACAAGAGATGCACGGTGAAAATTCTTTGTTGTGAAAGAGAGTGCACAAAATCAGTTTTGTGTGTCTATGTCTGTGTGTGTAAGAGAGTTTAGAACAGTCTCTTGTTCGTGTTGTGTTATTCAAAGACTAGAGGTATTTATAGTCTAAAACCAGTAGAAGAATAAGGTAAGGAGTTCTAACTAAACATAGTTATGGAAATAATGTCAATCAGAATCAATCAATGTCTGGACTCCCTTTAATTAGGGAGTCAGGATTCAAACGGATACAAGTTGTAATAATTAAGGAAAAGGATCAATTCAAGACTGAATTTACCATATTAAAGCATGTGGCATGTAATAAGGCTGAATACAGAATACTCCAAATAAGGAAAGTATATGTCAAATAGTTGAAAGCATATTTAGGAACATAAGTATGGTAAAATGCAATTTTAGTTCTGAAAATCAGTCAAAGAATCACGGATGAGACTGAAAATCACAGGGGATTAGTGCTAACTAAGGAAAGCATCTCACATGTAAGGAAGTAATTCAAAATCAGTAAAGTTCCAAGGAAAACACATACGAGTTACAGCTTTGAGAAGAGATATCACAGCCCTGAGGGAAATCAATAGAATCAATAGAGAATACTATGTAAGGGTCGATACAACAAGTAATCAGGTCTGTTAAGCACTGAATAGCACAAAATCAGCGAAACCCTAGGCAAGTAGTAGAGAACAGTATAAGATTGAAAACCCTAGGTAAAAATAAGAATCACATAAGTTCAGAGACAAAGTAATAGCACTGAACATGATAGAAACACAGAGATCATAAACCTTAAAAGCAACAACAGGATAAAAATCGCAGAGAAGCTTAACATCTATGAGAGATAAGAGTTCGTGCATTTAAACAAATATATCAGTCACAAAAGGGACTCAGAATTTGGGGAAAGACTAGGATTTTCAGTAAAGCAAGTTAAAACGAAAGAAAACTTTAAATAAATCGTTGAATAATAAAAGAATCATAGAATTACATTTAAACAGAAGCAAAAAATCATTTTTTAAAAAGGGGTTATGAAACCCTAGTTTTGAAGTGAAAGCTCGTTCAAAGTAGAAGAGTTTTTGTTCAAAGACAACATGTAGAAGTTTCGTAATATACATAGATCTAAGGCAGATCTAGAAGAAATCGAAGAGATATAGGAGTTAGGGTTTCGCGGAACCCAGAAAAGTAAGAAAACCCTCAAAGATGTCGCCGGCTTTAGCCGGAAAGGTCGTAGCTTTTACTCATACGGCCAAGGATGGACGGAAAGTGGCATGAGGGACAATAAGAGGTGAGTGAACTGCTCTAGGTTCGCCTGAGGGCTTTAGGGTGTCACTGGACCGGTGCGAGGTGAACAAATAACCAGGAGATGATGGAGGCCATGGTTTCCGGTGAGAGAACCAGCCGGAGAAGTTGAACGGGCTTCATCGTAAGAGAGAAGACAAGGAAGGTTCTAGAGAGAACCGGATAGGACCAGAGAGAGATATAGAGAGAATGAGAGTTGGGAAAATGAGAGGTCGGAGGGGGGGGGGGGAATTGGGTTTAATTAAGGTAAGGGGNGCTGGGTTGGTTATGGGTTAAAGGGTCAGGTGGGGTTGGGTTAAAATGGCTAAGTTTTAAATAAAATGTGGCTAAACGTTAAATACCCAATTAAATAAGATAATTAATTAATAAAATGGCTAATAATTGTGTAAAAATGAAATTAAGACTAAATAATGAAATTAAGGTAACTATAAAATGATCAGTTATTGATTTTAAAAACGGTATAAATGTACATTTGTGCTATAATTGCAAAAATTGTTGTAATTAGCTAAATAATGCCAATACTGGCTAATTTGTGAATTAATTAAATCCTAAGGGAATTAAATAGTATTATGAATAATATATTGAGTAATAAAATGTCTTGAAATTATTTATAACATCATTTATGCATAATTATGGAGTATAAAATATTAAATAAACAGGAAACTAATTTGATAAAAATACGGAAAATTATGGGAAAATATAAATTACTATAAAGAGTGATTCTGAAGGTATATATGCAAGTTTGAAAATAATTTGGGGAAAAATTGGGTAACAACACCAAGCTTCCAATTTTACCCTTGACTAAAGCGTGTTCGAACTGGACTAGCGCGCCCACGCTAGTCATCGCGCTACTGGGCGTGCTAATTGCTAAACATTCTGCCTGGGGATCGCTGGACTAGTGCGGTCGCACTAGTGAGCATGCTAAGACTGCGCTAATGGGGTTTCATTCTGTCCCTGGCATCTGCACTAGCGCGGCCGAGCTAATGGACGCGCTAAAGCCGCGCTAGTGGACTTGTAATCTGTCCCAATAATTTTCTTCCTTCTTTTCACACGCTAAAGACTCTGAGGGGTCTTTCTCCTTCAATTTGGCTCCAAACACCATCCTAGGTCTTCATAAGCGCACTTTTCTCCTGCGAAGCATAAAATCAATAATTAGAGCCATTTCAACCTCATTTAACATTCCTAAGACAGTGAAGCATCATTAAGTTGGAGTATAAATCTACACTAACTGCGTGAATTTAGCCTATTATCAACACCCCACACTTAAATCATTTCTAGTCCTCGAGCAATCTACTATACTCTACAAAGGTCCTTTCATCAAGCATTTCCCTAATGTGTCACACCACGAACATATTACAGGAGTTAAACCTAGCAATGTAACATCCATGCCTCAAGACTCGACTCTCACATGCCATGCAATATTCCTACTTCCTCAAAGTACTCTACACAGAGGTCAAGACTTACCAGATGTCATGAATCAAGTGCCCTCACATCACACACTCGAGAGTAGTTCCACAAGAATAATATTAAGAACAAGTAAGAACTCAAAATAGAAAGAATTCACTCACTCTCGGAAAGAATATTCATATTCCACAAAGATGCACCATAGACTTGCCCGTAGTGTAATACTCTACTAATCGAGTCCATTCAGTCTAAGATCAATTAGGTCTTCATTTGGTTGTAATGTAGGCTAGGGGACGGGTAGGACATATTTAGATATAGTGACTAACCTCCCTAAGCACTTTTAATACAATTACTTTACTTTCAGACCATTCTTATGCCCGGCCAGAATTTCCACCACTCTCTTTATATTACCCCAAAACTCCCTTAGGTGCAATTTTATCAAGTCACCACTCATCAAGGATTGCATTTATTCATTGTCCTTCTTTTCTTCACTTTTTTCAGTGGTGTTTATTCTTTTACATTTTTTTTTCAAAGCTTTGCACCATTCTTTCTATTTCTTTGATTCCACTCAAAAACCAAACCACCACCCCACACTTTGACTTTTACATGTTCTCTACAATTCAAGTGCTCATGGGAGGTAAAAGGGTTCAAACAGATGGCCATTTAAGCAATTGGGTAAGGTTTGTAATGTGGTTGCCAAAGAAACAGGCTTATAAGCTCAAAAGGGTTAACTATGATAGATTACAATCAGGTGGGTATACTTTATATCTGGCTTAACAAAGAAATGCCTATATCACTTCTAAGACTGAACGAACTACTATTTCGCTTTGCAAACACACAGGGCAAGTTCTAGGCATCGAATGTGGACATAGAATACAATGCGACACCTCACACACATATGGCACATGACTCACTCCAGATTAGCTTATCAAGACACTCTCACCGAGCATTCAAGTCAGTTACAACATACAAATTTAAGGCATTCCACAAGAATTAACAAATGAGCCTAAGCGTCACACTCTAGGGTCTTTTGTGTTCAGGTGTAACAATGCTAAGGGATGTTTCTCTTATTTTAGCTCATCACCCAAAAACACCTACAACTAAAAATAAAAAAACTAACTATACCCGGTTCAAGCTAAACCCTTGGAAAAGAACCGCGGTCAAAAGAAAAACCAAGGGGGGGTTGCTACACTACCTAAAAAGAAAATAAAAAATCTTTTTGGTGTTTCTTTGGACTAACTTTCCTCAAGAAAACTGCCTAAGAAGTCCGTCATCAGGAAGAGTCCACTATATTTTCTATTTTATTTTTTTTATGGTCGACTTAGACCCTCAAGAACCCCGTCAAAAGGGATCTGTCGTCGGGCCAAGATGATTTAATTAATTACACTACTATATACAATCACAAACACAAAAGCAAAAACAACTCAAAAGAAAATAATGAAAAACAACTAATGTTGTTTTAGGCGTCAATACCACACAAGAATATAGGTTAAATGTGTGGTACCCAATTTTTCGAGTGCTATCTCACAAGAAGAACCTGGTTCTTCTTTGTGTTCCAACTTCTACTGGTGCAGAATAATAAAAGCAATAAAGTAAAAACACAGAGATGTTTACGTGGAAAACACCTGGCTCAAAAGGTGAAAAAACAACGACCTACTCCTCAGTAGGATTTGCTCAACTCTTCACTAAAAACTCTGAGCCAAACGGACTTACAAAATAAACTCTTTTGTAATCCTAGGACTAACTCTAATCCTTTCGTATCAACTAGCCTCTAGCTAATTTCTACAAGCTTCAAGTTAACTCTAACTTGAACAATGTGTACCTATTACAATTGCTTCTAAGAAAGCTGATAAGATACAATATTGAAACTCCTACTACAACCAACTACTCAATAAACAAATAGATGAAATTGGTTCTTCTAGATGGTCTGTAGCTCCAGATTCGCACTCTCCAATTTGGCTTGAACTGCTTGCAAAATTTCTTCACGAATTTTGCTCTCAATTCTTGATAAATTTCTGCTTTTGTGCATCTACATATCATAAGAATAATCTGCAATTTATAGGAGTTAGTAGATAAGGAATTAACTAGAATCCTAATCCAACTCTTCCATGGTGAAAGAGTTCTAGTCAAACTCAACTCCTAATCCCTTCCTTATCTTTGATTCTGTTCTTATTGAATAAGGAGTCCTTCTCCAATTTCGTTTTTGCAATCTTTTCGATCAGAAGATATCTCAATTTTACCAGAATACATTTAACTCATGCATGTGCATCTCATGTGCCTTTAACTCTGCTGGTCTATGTCACCTGTGATGGACCTGGTTCATCTCGGAGTTCCTTTGTCAATCTTCAAAACTATTTCCTTTCTTGGGCCAACAAATTCCCCCTTTTTGATGATGACAAACTTTGTGCTTCAGGCCTGTTTCAGCTTAGTCCAACATTGACATATATAAGAGTATTAAGCATTTATCATAAAGAACCAAGTTCATTAGGTTATAAATATCACATGTTCAGAGCACAACCTATCTTCCCCCTTTTGGTACCATCGAAAAGTTGCAAAACAAATTGTGTGAATCCCAGATTTTTAACACTTACTCATGGCCATTTGGGAAACTGCATATGCAATCATGGATTAATCACAATAATCAACTAAGAATTAAAACTATCAAAACTTAGAGATACTGATTCAGAGCAAAAAGCATCAGATTTCATTGATAGAGCGAATACAATTCTGCCACAATCCACAAAATAAAACAAAAACAGCTAAAACATGAGCAACAAACAAAAATTTTGAATCTGGGTCACTGAAAGTTCTAGGCAGGGCTAAGAAATTAAGGCTTGAAAAACTGCACACATGGTTCATTTAGCCAAGATGGATGGTTCAGCAGACTTAGAAACATATGAAGACTTCTTTGAGGAAGTTTTGGCTTTCTTGGGCTTAGGGGTCTGAACCTCTACCTCTACCAATTTTTCACTTTGATGGACCAGGTCCATCTCATCCACTTCAACAGCCTCAATAGGCTCAACAACCTTTTCTTTCCATTTTTCCACTCTTTTCTTCTTACTCTCCTCTAAAGCTCTCTTCAACTCGTCCTCACTTTGCTTTACCTTGCTCCTTGTAGTTCTTCCTCTTGGAAGAGAACTATTAGAAGGCTCAGAAGGAGCAGTTTTTATTTTCTTACTTTCTCTTGTTGTTCCAGACGTTTGAGCTTTAGGAGTTCTTTTATTCTTTGGATTGTAATTATCGCCTAATATTTTCAGTAGATCCGCCAGGGTTTCCTCAGTAGATGAACCAGGTTCATCAGTGTGCTTTCCTAAATTTACTAACCCTTCAGCGGCTTCTCCTTATTCACTTCCCCCTGCGTTCTTGCTACTTTCTTCTCCTTTTCTGGTTCAGCTCCACAAATAGTCGTTTCTACAAATTATTGCCATATTCCTGTAACGACTCGGTCCGTCGTTACGTAAAAAATGCATTATAATTGTTGTTATTGACTTGTTATATATTGGTTACAATGTATTTGATGTATTAGAGTTGATAGGCTTGAAATCGAATGGTTGTAGCGAGAGTTCAGTCAATTGGCCTTTAAAAATAGCCTTAAAATGAGAAAAGTCAACTAAGGGTTGACTTATGGGTAAACGACCTCAGAATGCATATTTTGTGGCTCGTATAGCTTCGTTAGGTGATTTGGGACTTAGGAGGATGTTCAGAATAATTTTGTGATGTCCGGGGTAGAATTTGGTTTGAATTGGCGAAAGTTAGTTTTTGGCTATTTCCGGTCGGCAGTGGAAAATAGGCTATCGGGGTCGGAATAGAATTCCTGAAGTTGGAACAAGTTCATAATGTCATTTTGGACTTGACTGCAAAATTTCAAGTCAATCCGAGTTGATTTGGTTAGTTCAGGCATCATTGGTGGATTTTAGAAATATCAAAGTTCTTAGGCTTGAATCCGATGTAAATTTGGTGTTTTGATGTTAGTTTTGGTGTTTTGAGAGTGCAACTAAGTTTGAATTATGTTACGGGATATGTTGGTAAGTTTGGTTGGGGTCTCGAGGGGCTCGGGATGGTTTCGGGTGGTTAACGGGAAATTTGGAGTGATTTTGGTAAATCTGCAGATTTCTGTTGCTGGTGGTTTCACATCTGCGGAAAGGGAGCCGCAAGAGCGGACTGGGCTCTACAGGTGCGAGATTTGGCTGAGTGGGGAGTGGTCCGCAGGTGCGAGGAATTTTTCGCACATGCGAGGTCGCAGGTGCGTAAGGAGCATCGCAGGTGCGGAATTTGGGAGACTTCAAAGGAGATCGCAAGTGCGGACCTGGGACCGCAGGTGCGGGTCCACAGGTGCGCTTAAGTGGCCGCAGGTGTGAAACCACTATTCAGGAACTATGAACAAACCCTCCGCGACTTAGACTTTATTTTTCACCATTGTTGTACGGAAAAGAGCTTTTGGGGACAATCTTGAAGAGGGAAATCCTTGTTCTTCTTTGAGGTAAGTGTTCTAGTCATTAAAACTCGATTATGAATGATTATAGAACATAAAACCAGTGTAAATTTATGGGAAATCAGTAGAAAAATTGGATTTTAGGGCTTGAGATTATGAGACCTTAAAGGGTCGATTTGAGGGGTCAAACGAACTCCGATTTTGGTGTTCTTTATATGTACGGACTCGTGAGAGTACGAAGAACACTTTTGAATAAGAATTTCTGAGTTTCGAGATTCGGGCTCGGGGGTCGGGTTTTGACCGAATTCGGATTTTTGAGCTAAATTCAATATTTTCAATTGGAATTTATTCCTTAAGCATATATTGATGATAAAAATCTGACCTTGGTAGATTTGGAGCCTTCGGAGGTTGATTCGAGAGGCAAGCGTGTTGTGGAATACTTTCGGGCTATTTTTGAGGTAAGTAATGTCTTTAAATCCTGTCCTGAGGGTATGAAACCCCGGACTATGCACCCTTTCACGGGTTTTTGAAATAAAAAGGTGGAAACTTTGGAACATGTTTCCTATTTAGGCGACTATTGAGTTGCAAAACCGATTTTTAAGCCTTTGCTTAATTAGTATTTATACATTATGATATGTTTTGGGCTGTAAGCCGTGTTTGGGGCATAGTGCCGACTTGTTTACCCTTCGGGGGTTATGTTTTACTATTTTCCTCACTGATATGTTATGATTTTTCACTCTGTTTTTGTGTGAAATTGTGTTGACACTCAGAGTATTTTTATACTACTTCTTGAAAATGAAACACTGTTTTTGGGTCGAGAACCGGGTATATTTATGGCCTGAAGGGAAAATTGAGAGTGTCTGACTGAGTGAGGATGTTGGCCTATATTGTGAGGATGTTTTGATGTGAGTGGGGCTGCTGGCCTATATTGTGATATGGTATGAGTGAGGCTGCGGGCCTATATTGTGTGTTATTTATGCCATGTTGTGGCTTATTATAGCGCTTGGGCTGTAGGAGCCCCTCTGGAGTCTGTAACACACCCCCAGTGAGCGCCGGTACCGATTGAGTGATGCCCGCGAGGCTTATGATGAGTGATGTGAGGATGCCTGATGGGCTGATACTGAAAAATATTGTTACGAGAAACGATTATGGCCCAAGTGGCAGTTTTATGAAAGGTTTTACTGAGTTTTCAAACTATGATTTACTCCGTTTTCACATTGTTTTTTACTGAGAATTTTACTGAGATATACTGATATTGCACTTGTTTCAAAGGTTTTCTGAAAACTGATTTCGAACTTATTATTTGATGAATACTACATGGTGACTTGGTGTGTTACTGGTTTTGTGGAATTGTGTATCTGTACTGTGTGTTTTATATTACTCAGACTGTGATTTATTTTCATTACTACTGAGTTGGTGTACTCATAAAGACTCCATGTGCCTCTGTGCACAGAACCAGGTACTAGCTCGTAGTAGTAGCTGACGCAGGTTCGATAGCAGCATTTCACGGGATTTCGAGGTAGCTGTCCAACGTCCACAGCTTCTCCATTTCCCTTCCCTATTTAGTTTTAGTACTTGATTCAGAGACATCTATTATAGTTTTAGCAGAGTTAGATTTATTTATTCTTAGATGCTCATGACTATTGACTCCAGTTCTTGGGAGGTTGTTTAGAAATTATGGGGACGCTAAGACTTAATTATATTAATTGTGCTATGGTTGCATGCTTATTATAAAATTGTGAACTGTTATAATTGAACAAAAGCGTAGTAATGTGATGGTTGGCTAGCCTAGTTCCACGATAGGCGCCATCACGACCTGGTAGGATTTGGGGTCGTGACAAGTTGGTATCATAGCACTAGGTAACATAGGACTCAACGGTCATGAGCAGGTTTAGTAGAGTCTTGCGGATCGGTACGGAAACGTTTGTACTTATCTTCGAGAGGCTGCAGAACTTTTAGGAAATATCTCTATTTTCTTGAACTCTTTCGTGCCAATCTATTGATTCTTGAAATCTAAACTTACGTTGTTTCATTCTCTCACGGATGGTGAGGACACGCAATACCGATCAGGGTGACCAGACACCAGCCAGACCCACAAGGGGTCGAGGCCGTGATTGAGGTAGGGGACCAGCCCAGGCAGCAACCGGGGTAGTACCACAGAATCCCCCTATCGTTCAGGATCAGGTTCTCGTCGATGGAGCTCCAGCGGAACAGGCTCAGGCACCGGTAGTGCCTATTGTTATTCCGGGTTTTCAGGAGACCCTGGCTCAGATATTGACGGTGTGTTCCAGTTTAGCTCAGGCAGTTGCTATGTCCACTGCTGCCACTGCAGCTCAGGCCGGGAGAGGCAATCAGACTCCAGCTACCTGGACACTTGAGCAGGTTGTACGGGGTATTCAGGCACCAGGAGCAGCCCTAGTTCAGCCGGTTGCTCCAGCTCAGGATTTTGTGGTTGCTGTTATGCCTGAGGATGAGCAGCGCAGGTTGGAGAGGTTTAGCAGACTTAAGCCTCCGACTTTCAGCGGTACAGAGGGTGAGGATGCCCAAGATTTTCTGGATAAATGCTAGGAGATATTACGCACTGCGGGTATTTTAGAGACCAGTGGGGTCTCGTTATTTACATTTCAGTTTGCGGGCGTTGCTTTGGTGGGAGTCATTCGAGAGGCGTAGGCCGGTTGGTTCAGCACCTGGAAGCAGTTTTCCACGATCTTTTTGGAGAAATATGTTCCTCAGTCCCATAGAGAGGAGCAGCGTAGGCAGTTTGAGCAGTTGCGCCAGGGAGAATTATCAGTCACCCAGTACAAGATGAGGTTTTCTGAGTTAGCCAGACATGCGTATGAGATTGTCCCTACTGATAGGGAGAGGATTAGGAGGTTTGTAGATGGTCTCTCGTATCAGCTTCGGATTTTGATGACCAGAGAGAGGGTGTCTGGAGTCACATTTGAGCAGGTTATTGATATTGCTCGGGATATTGAGTCGGTTCGCAGGGAGGATCGCGAGGAAAGAGAGGTCAAGAGGCCTCGGGGATCAGGAAATTTCAGTAGTGCCCCTTCCAGAGGGCAATTTCAGCCTAACAGAGGTCATCCATTTAGACCTCCATAGTCAGTTCGCCCAGCGTACAGTGGTGTATCGTCGGGGCAGGGTCCTCGCAATGCTCATCAGGGACGTTCATCTTTTAGTTCCCTTCCAGCTCAGAGCTCCGCCCGAGCATCATCTTATCAGGGTTCTTCTATGCATGGTTCGTCTGGTGGTTATCACGGTGGCAGGGGTTTTCGTCAGTTTTAATCTCCAGCTCCAGGTAATTGTTATGAATGTGGAGAGTTCGGACATGAGTGGAGGCAGTGTCCCCGTCGTCCTAGTTGTTCAGCTCAGTAGAGGGTTCAGCCCTCGACTTGAGCCCTAGTCACTTCACTGCCTACCCAGGCCGCTGGGGTGGTGGTCAGGCAGCTAGAGGCCGTCCTAGAGGGGGAGGTCAAGCAGGTGGAGGCCAGCCACGTATTTATGCACTTTCGGCTAGGCCTGATGCTTTGGCGTCAGATGCAGTGATTACAGGTACTATTTCAGTTTGTCACAGTGATGCTTTGGCTTTATTTGACCCTGGTTCCACGTACTCTTATGTCTCATCCTATTTTGCTCATTTTCTGAATATGCCCCGTGAGTCTCTAATTACTTCTGTTCATGTTTCGACTCCGGTGGGTGATACTATTGTTGTGGACCGTGTGTATCGATCGTGTCTTATATCTATCGGGGGTCTGGAGACCCGAGTGGACTTGATGTTACTGAGTATGGTAGATTTTGATGTAATTCTGGGCATGGATTGGTTATCTCCATGTCATGCGATTCTTGATTGTCATGCTAAGACCGTTACCTTAGTTATGCCCGGAGTTCCGAGAGTTGAGTGGAGGGGGTTTATAGAGCATGTACCTAGCAGAGTGATTTCTTATTTAAAGGCTCAGCGTATGGTTGAGAAAGGGTGTGAATCTTACCTTGCGTTTGTGAGGGATGTTAGTAGTGAGACTCCATATGGTGATTCTTTTCCCGTAGTCCGTGATTTTCCGAATGTATTTCATGCAGACCTGCCAGGCATGCCACCTGACAGGGATATTGATTTTGGTATTGACCTGGTGCCCGATACTCATCCTATTTCTATTCCCCCTTACCGTATGGCACCAGCAGAGTTGAAGGAATTAAAAGAGCAGCTTCAGGAACTCTTAGATAAGGGGTTCATTCGGCCTAGCGTATCGCCTTGGGGTGCGCCGGTGTTGTTTGTGAAAAAGAAGGATGGTTCGATGCGCATGTGTATTGATTATAGACAGTTGAATAAGGTTACAGTGAAGAATCGTTATCCGTTGCCTTGTATTGATGAATTATTTGATCAGCTTCAGGGAGCTAAGGTATTCTCCAAGATTGACTTGAGGTCGGGGTATCATCGGTAGAAGATTCGGGATTCTGATATCCTGAAGACAGCTTTCAGGACCAGATACGGTCATTCTGAGTTTCTGGTTATGTCATTTGGGCTGACCAATGCCCCAGCAGCGTTCATACAATTGATGAACAGCGTGTTTCAGCCCTATCTTGATACTTTCATTATTATATTCATTGATGACATCCTAGTTTATTCTCGTAGCCAGGAAGAGCATGCTCAGCACTTGAGAATCGTGTTGCAGAGATTGAGAGAGGAGAAGCTTTATGCAAAATTCTCTAAGTGTGAGTTTTGGCTTGGTTCAGTAGCTTTCTGGGGGCACGTGGTGTCTAGTGAGGGTATTCAGGTTGATCCGAAGAAAATTGAGGCGGTGCAGAGTTGTCCTAGACCGTCTTCAGCTACAGAGATTCGGAGTTTTCTTGGTCTGGCGGGATACTACCGTCGCTTTGTGGAAGGATTTTCTTCTATTGCTTCACCTCTTACCAAATTGACACAGAAGGGTGTTCTATTCAGATGGTCCAATGAATGTGAGGAGAGCTTTCAAAAGCTTAATTCAGCATTGACCACAGCTCCGGTATTAGTGCTGCCTACTGGTTCGGGTTCTTATACAGTTTATTATGATGCTTCTAGAGTTGTCTTGGGAGCAGTGTTGATGCAGGACGGTAGGGTGATTGCCTACGCGTCGAGACAGTTGAAGGTGCACGAGAAGAATTATCCAGTGCACGATCTTGAGTTAGTTGCCATTGTCCATGCCTTGAAAACTTGGCGGCATTATCTGTATGGAGTGCAGTGTGAGATTTTCACCGATCATCGTAGCTTGCAGTATCTGCTAAGGCAGAAGGACTTGAATTTGCGACATAGGAGATGGTTGGAGCTTCTCAAGAATTATGACTTGACTATTTTATATCATCCGGAGAAGGCCAACGTGGTGGCCGATGCCTTGAGTCGCAAAGCCGAGAGTTTGGGAAGTCTAGCTTATCTTTCAGCAGCAGAGCGACCTTTAGCCCTTGATGTTCAGACTTTAGCAGGTCAGTTAGTGAGATTTGACTTGTCAGACCCTCCACGAGTGGTAGCTAGCATGGCTTCCCGGTCTTCTTTATTTGATCAGATTAAGGCACGACAGTATGATGACTCGCACCTATTAGTTCTTCAGGATAGAGTTTGTCGGGGTGATGCCAGAGATGTGACTATTGGTGATGATGGAGCTATGAGGATGTAGGGCCGTATTTGCGTGCCCAACGTGGATGGTATTCGAGAGTTGATATTAGCAGAGGCTCACAATTTGCGGTATTCTATACATTCGGGTGCCGCGAAGATGTATCAGGATCTGAAACAGCATTATTGGTGGAGGCGGATGAAGAGAGATATTGTTGAGTATGTAGCACGGTGTCTCAACTGCCAGCAGGTCAAGTATGAGCACCAGAGACCATGTGGTTTGCTTCAGAGGTTAGATATTCCAGAGTGGAAATGGGAGAGGATTACTATGGACTTTGTAGTTGGGCTTCCACGGACGTCGAGGGGTCTTGATGCTATTTGGGTCATTGTGGATAAATTGACCAAGTCGGCGCATTTCATTCCTGTCAGTACTACTTATACTTCAGAGCAGTTAGCTGGTATTTACATTAAG
>ML293214.1:0-12739 GCA_005239495.1 Nicotiana undulata
AGAACTGAAAAGTGAATAAATGAGATAACAAGCTAAGATAAATCACAGATAATGAGAAGGAAACAAGTGATACATATGGTCAGTCTAAAAAGAGAGGTTATGTTTAAGATCAGTTACATGTTTGTTGATACATGTCCTTATACTTGATGTATTTTCTCACATGATTCATTGCTCGGCTTGTATCTTATTTCATTATGTACTGGACCTTAGTGAGTATATATCCTACCTCTCGTCACTACTCTTTACGAGTTTAGACGGGATACTCACTGGGTACATATTTGTTTATATGTACTCATGCTGCACTTTCNGAGCTTTCTAGTTTCATTTTGCTCAGTCCCTTGTTCCAGACTGCGGATTGTATATTTTTGTATATGTATATTTTAGTTGTTGTATCTATGTAGCCGCCCATTGACACTGTGACACTAGTCCTGGCACACACTTGTAGTTGTCGAGGTTGTATATGTATTGGGCCTAGCTGTGGTTCAGCTTGTTTCTACAGCCTTACCCCATGTTGTTATTGTATTTTGCATTTTCATTGTTATTGTTGTTCGTCGGCTTGCCTAACCTCGCTGTTAGGCGCCATCACGACCTGGACCGGTTTTGGGTCGTGACATCTTCTCCCATTGATAACCTTCTTTGCTTATTCCTTGTTTCGATTTTCATTCGTCAATAGCTTTAGATTCTTAGTTAATTTTAGTTAGACATCTTATAAATCTCAACTATTTATCATCTTGGATAGAAACCAGGCTAGAAACTACGAGAATATTATTTAAATCCAATCCATGTGGATACGATATTATACTATAGTATATTTGATTAGCGAGCAGAATTTAAGTGTGTGTTTTGCGCTCGTCAACCCCCATGGTGTATTTTCTTTAGTTCAACTTCATGTTGTATTGTCATAAGAGTATGAAGGCTTGATCTAAAAGTTCTAAATGTTATTCAACCTTTAGAGATTTAACTAGCATGCCATCTATGTACATTTTATAGTTTTTCCTAAGTGATAAACAAACATTTTTTGCGAGCCTTTGATGAGTGGCTCCTGCATTATAAAATCTGACTATAATTACAATAAATATTCAATTGGTTAATTGATTAATTGGTTAATGACAAAAAACTAATGTTAGGTATAAGAACACTGATAACTGTAATGTAGCAAGCATACATAAGCAATCTACTTGAGGACTGTAGCAACATAAGAGTATCATGTGTAGATACCATTTTTAAGATTAAGGTATATTGTTGCCATATTATGAGTTTAAAAATAAATATACACTGAATATTACACATAAAGAAGATGATTAATAGCTTAACATCCCCTTTTCCTTTTCTATTAATAAAGAAAATTTTACTTTGACTAGATTGCACGGAGTTTTTCAGATGAGAAGGTCTGCCTTCTCACTACTTCTTCTTCCGTCTCTCCCTCAAAAAAATAGATAATCCACCACGCTCCAACCACCTTTCTACCTCAATTCCACCAAAATCAGATATACTGCCAAAAGTTGAATCCATTAATCCTTCTTCATCACTATCGAGTAAGATATCTCAACTTGCAATTGAAAATGATAATTCACCCACAAATCCAATTTACCACCTTTCTCATAATCCCACCTCATCATATAAGGATATCCTTCTATTGGACTCTACCATTACCCAAGTTTCTCACCCCCATCCGGACCCAATCCCTTATCAAGATACTCCTATGCAGCTAGATTGCCTACCCCAAGATATGCCTAGCCAAACTAGCTATCCTCAGCCACCTCAAGATCTTAATGATAACCTACAAGTTCCACTAACTGTAGACGACTTCCATATGATTTACCAACCATGGAAGTATTCTCCGATTATTAAATTAATGGGAAAACGTATCCTACATCAATATTTGAAGAGGAAGCTTTATCAGTTATGGAAACCCACAGAAAACTTCACCCTCTTGGACTTAGGGGCAGACTACTTCATCGTTAAGTTCAATAAGGAAGAAAACATGTCCATAGCCCTAAGAAATGGCCATTGGTTTATCAATGGATATCACCTACTTGTGAAAACACGGGAACCTCAATTTGTGGCTAGTGAGGCTAAACAATTAAAATCAGCAATTTGGGTACGCCTACCACAACTTCCTACTGAGTTCTAGGACTCCATAATTTTACGGAAAATAGGTAACACAATTGGCGGATTACTTAGGGTTGATGCATGTACATCTTCTACCTTAAAATGTTGTTATGCTAGACTGTGTGTATAATTCTCTATGGAGAAGTCGGTAAAGCCTTTTGTCTATATTGGAAGTTACAAACAACAAATACATTACGAATGTGAAAACTTTTTATGCACCAATTATGGAAAACTAGGACATAGCCAGTTAAAATATTCATTGTCCTTAACATCCTCCATTCAAAGTGAGAAAAAAGGAAGTCCAGCAGAGTGCACACAACAAGTCATTCAAAGTGATTGGGTGACTTTCACCTTCAACAAGAAAAAGAAGAACAATGAAATAAAGACACTACCAAATGCCAAGGTAGCCAATCCAGGTACTCGTACTAAACTCAATGCAACTGACACAGGTATGTCTTCTAATTCCCATAAATTAAATATTTCTAGAACCAAACATATAGGAATTGATCACCTCAATACTCAAACTACTGATCCTAGGACCAGTCAGCCCACGAACAAAACCACAAATACGCCTAACTTACCCTCACACGCTGGCCCAAAAAATAATAATACCTTCATGGATCTTCAAAGCATAGATAACCATCCCATGGTTTTTGAAGATATTTAATCACTAATCTTCCCATAATCTCGTTCAACCAGTGCATGCAAAGAACAAAAGACAAAAACTTACACGTTTCCAAGGATAAGACCAACTTGGAAATTGCACCCCAATCATTAGATGAAACTTCCACAAAAAACAAAATAGGTATACACCCGGGTAACCCTAATTTAATTCTAAATACTATCTCAAAAATGGATATTACCACCACCCAAGCTATTAACCCTGCCCTATCTACATTACACATGGATAAACATGCAGAGGAGGATAGCCAAATGTTAGACTGCCTAGAACACTTGGCTGAAACAAAATCCACCTCAAATTTTATATATTCCCACACGCAAAGTAACTCTTCCTCCAAGCAGATTGAGGATCCAGTAGCTCTTAAGGATCCTACTAAATGTGACAACCCGACCGGTTGTTTCAAGAATTTAAGCTTCGTTCGAGGGCGTAAAGTTATAAACAGCTTCATATTGTGTATATCCATCTGCGTGCGTGGTTAGATTTAGTTATCGGATAATTCGGAGTCGAATTGGAAGAAAATTTTTAGTTTTGGAAGCTTAAGTGATGGGAGTTGACCGGAGGTTTGACTTTTGTGTAAACGGCCTCGGAATAAGTTTTGGTTAATGTCAACAGCTTCGTATGATGATTTTGGACTTAGGCGCATATCCGGAATTGGTTTTTGAGGTCTGTAGAGTGATTTGAGGTATTTTGGCGAAAGTTAGAATTTCGGCGATTTTAGCCGATAAGTGAAATTTTGATATCGGGCTCAGAATAGAATTTCGGGAATGGATGTAGGTCCGTTGTTTTATTTGTGACTTGTCTGCAAAATTTTACGTCATTCCGGGTTGAATTGATAGGTTTCGACGCGAGTCTTGATGTTTGATGTTTTGAAAATTCCTAAGTTTGATTTTTGGTTTGATTCGTTGTTTTATGTGATTTGAAACCTCGAGCGAGTCGGTGTTAGGTTATATGACTTGTTCGTGCATTTGGAAGGGGTCCCGGGGGCCTCGGGTGTGAGTCGGATGGGGTTCGAGTAAATTTTTCCTATTTTTGAGCTGTTGATTGTTGTCTTCTGGTTTTCTTCTATTTGATCGCATAGAGGTAATCGTGATCGCATAGTATTGTTTGGACCCGCCAAGTTTTCCTTCACTGTGATCGCACAGGTACGTCCGCGATCGCAGAAGTCTATTTTTTCCTTCTCCGCGTTTGCATTCACACTGCTGCAAACGCATAGTGCAAGTGGGTCAGCAGCAAATTTCCTTTTATGCGATCGCAGTATTCTCCTCGCGATCGCATAGAACATTATTTTGGCCAGTGATATTTTTCCCTACGTGATCGCATCTCATTTTCCGCGATCGCGATGAACAAAACGCCTTAGCAGAATATAAGTTTCCAAAATCGGGGGTTTCACCATTTTTAACACATTTTGACTTCTAGAGCTTGGTTCTTGGCGATGTTTGAAGGTTTTTTCACATAAATCGAATTGGTAAGTGTTCTTCCACTGGAATTAATTATACTTCACAAATTAGTTCTTGTTTTTATCATTTAATTTTGGGTTGAGGGAATTGTGAGTTTTGAAAGAAAACTTCTAAAATGAAAATTCATGATTTGGATGACCAAATGATATCGGAATTGGATAAATTTAGTATGGGTGAACTCGTATCGAAATGGGTAATCGGATTTGGTAATATTTGTCGGGTTCCGAGGTGCGGGCCTGGGGATCGGCTTTTGGGTCGATTTTTATAATTTTTTAAAGATTGAAACTTTATTGTTCGGAATAGTTCCTTATACGTTTTGTGTGTATTTTTAAGTTGTTTTAGTTGATTTTAAGCCGTCCGGAGGGCTTTTCACCTGAGAAGTCCAATGTTTGAGTACCGGGTTGTTGTCTTTGAAGTAAGTATCTTGCCTAACCTTGTGTGGGGGAACTACCCCTAGGATTGAGTCTTCTTTGTTGATTGTAGTCCGTGTATGCGAGGTAACGAGTGCGTACTCGGACTTATTTGCTAATAGATTGGCCTTTTAGGATTCGTAGGTTCTTATGCTACCTGTGAATGAGTTGTTATTATTACATTTGAATCCTTGGTTGTTAATTCCATCCTTTCCTTCTTAAATTAGAATTACTTGCTTTTGGATTCCTGCGTTGGCTATTTGATCTTAATTGACTTAACTAAGTATTTTTACTTCCTTTACTAGCATGCTATATTTTCTTCATAAACTGCCTAATTGACTAGAATTAGTATTACTTGCCCTATAATTGTTTAGCAGTAATTGGAATATCTATATGTTGGTGTCAAGCATGCCCATGAGTCGTATATTGTGATTGATATGATTTTCCCTTAAGTACTACTTAGGTTTAGTTAGATAATCATCCATGTTGATGGTATTTACTTGGTATTGCCTATTATTGAGCATTGATTCAAGCTGGGTTTTATTCTGTGAAGCTAATTGTTTAGGCGAAAATTGTTATAGTTGTTCTCCCTTGCCGGGATGATTTGGTTTCTCATGGTTGACCTGAATATTATGGATATGTTGTCACATCTTGTTTCTCTCTAGTTAAGTTGTGTTCTTTACGCTCATTATTTTCTTTCGGTGGTTATTCCTCATGAATGAGTTTTACTGTGATGGTGACTTAAGTTCTTGATTTGATCGGCCGTCGTACATAGCATTTCTATCTTTTGTCGCCTTGTGAGTGTTTTGGCGATGTACGATGTTTCTGTCTTGATGTGGTTGCTATTTCTGCACTGCATTGCATATTTAAATTGAGACTACGGACGAGATTTCGGGAGCTTTCCCCCCGTACTGCATTGCATATTTAAATTGGGACTACGAACGAGATTTCGGGAGCTTTCCCCTTGCACTGCATCGCATATTTAAATTGGGACTACGGACGAGATTCCGGGAGCTTTCCACCTGTACTGCATTGAATATTTAAATTGGGATTACGAGCGAGATTCCGGGAGCTTTCCCCCTGTACTGCATCGCATATTTAAATTGGGACTACGGACGTATTCCGGGAGCTTTCCCCCTGTACTGCATTGCATGACAAATTCTGAGTTACGGACTGAGTTCCGATGGTTTTACCATTGAGGAGATTTGGATCAAAAAAAAAAAATATATATATATATATATAGAAAAGTATTTGTCTTGCAGAAAAATTATATTTGAAAGAGCAGTTACTGGGAAAGTATATTCGAACACCACGTATTTTGAAGGAACTATGTTTTAAAGATTTCTCCTTATAAAGATATATAAATATACATTCAGAGAAAGTATGTTTCAAAGAAGATTTCTCTATTCCGAAATGATTATACCTTTAAAGCTTTCGATATAAACTCACGATTTAAAGGTTTTCACTCGAAGATTTGACCAGTTTTATTGAGTTATTGGCTAAGTCCTGATGTGAATAAATTGATGCAGTGCTGAGTTGCTATTATATTTTTGGGTTGTGATTCCCGACATTTGGCTTGCATTCTTTCGATCCTCTTTGGGTATTTCTATTATGTTGTCCGTTGATTTTATTTGTTGAATTTACTTCCGTATTATTCTATCATACCGTTAATTATATCGAAAAATCTTTAGATAGATATTATGTTTCGGTCATTTTTATATTTATGCCTTTTTACTTATTAGACCAGTGGTGTCTTGACTAGTCCTCGTCACTACTTCACTGAGGTTAGTCTTGATACTTACTGGGAACCGCTATAGTGTGCTCATACTACACTTCTGCGCATTTTTGTGTGCAGATCCAGGTAATTGTTGTTATTAGCTGCGTGGATCTTTGACGAGGAGACTCAAGGTAACCTGTTGTTGCGTTCGTAGGCTTCGGAGTCACCTTCTTGTATTTATTATTCATACCCTGTTGTATTCATTCTGAACAGTGGTAATTAGAGATTTTGAGTAAATTCGTAAAGCTTATGACTTGTATTTCACCGAGTTTTGGAAAATTATAAACTCTGTCAAGATTTCTATATCGAGACTGTTATATTTCCTTTATTATTGTTGTTGTTCGGTGAAAATATTAGGCTTACCTAGTCCTTAAGACTAGGTGCCATCACGATACCCAACGGAGGGAAATTTGGGTCGTGACACTAAACCTATTACAAATCCAAACCTAATAAATAAGCAAGAATATAAGAATGGCAAGACTCCCATTAGTAGCTAGAAGAAGGTTCTGCCTAGTCCACATTCCCAACCAAAACAGAATTCCCTCAATGGAAAACATTCCACCCATAAACCCACCACTACCAAACTAGCCTCTATTTTTCACCTCCCCGCCCTCCTAACCACACAACTACCAACCGAGCTCATGGCTGGAAGAAGGGCTCCTAGGCCATGCAATAACCTGCAACATCCAGATCAATGGCCAAGAGATGGTAATCCTAATCCAGAATACTCAGCTAATATCGGAGGGTATGCACATAGCAATGACAGACTACACCAAGCAAGCATGGATCAACAATATTCTCCACCCCTTATCCGCTCACATGAACCATAAGTTAATCCAAGCCATGCAGGAACAGTGGAACCTTCCTCAATCCCACAACCAGTTCATCAACCTCCTAATGAACATGCCCTTCTTCCCGCCGGAGGAAAGCATGAAAATCAATCCTATCTTCTGCCTTGGAGTCACCATGCACTCCAGGATCCAAAAAATCTACCTCACATGGATCCAGTAAACCTGGAACCCCACATCCCAGCCAATGTTCCAGGACAAAATGTTAATCCACCTCCACATCCAGTAGAGGAAGAAGAAGAACCCCATCCACAAGGTACACAACCGAGTGTAGAATTTTCAAATCTAAACGAGGTAAAAATACTACTCTTCCCGGAGTTATGGAGCAAGAAATACATCTTCAGCTACCCGAGCACCATGTACAAATGCTCAATGTATATACGACCTCCACAAGATCCCACGGTAGGAAAGCATGCAATAATCCTAGTACCATCAAGAAGGAGGAGCCACACCTCAGTGGAGAGGGAGTCCACTGCCAACCATCACCAAACACCTCTAATGAATAGATCTACAACTATTATTTTTTGGAATGTTAGAGGTGAAAATAATGATGATTTCCGTTGCAACTTAAGGGAATTAATTGACACCCATAAGCCATGCATGGTGGCTCTCTTAGAAACTAGGATGATGCTGCATGCACCCCTTCTTAACGAGCTCATAGAGGTCCCCACGGAGGGCCAATCAGGAGGCATGGCAATCCTTTATAACCACAATGTGGTTACTGTGGAACATTTTACAAAGAATGGTCAAGAAATACATGCTTTTCTAGAGGTACGTCCCTTTAATTTTCAATGGCTTTTTTCAGCAATTACGCTAGCACAAAAATTCACTATCGTGACAGCATATGGGATAACTTTAAAACTCTTTCTACTAATTACAATGGACCTTGGATGTTAGGGGGAGACCTTAACGATATTATTAGTAGTAATGAAAAAATAGGTGGTAAGGCAATTAAAAATTCCAGAGCTTCACAAATATGGGCGAACATAGACTTTTGTAAGTTAATAGATTTAGTTTTCAAGGGTAGCAAGTTCACTTGGTCGAATCATAGGAAAAAGAAAGGACTAATTATAGAACGTATAGATAGGGTATTAGCCTATAACGCTTGGGTAAAATTATTTCCAAATGTGACAATCACGCACCTCCCAAAAACCTACTCAGACCATAAACCTATTCTAGTAAAATTAAATAACCTCAATCACCATCCGTAAAATACTTTTAGGTTAGAAAATATTTGGTGCACTCACCCTAATTGCAGTAACATTGTTACAACTCAATGAAAAAATAAAGACTTGCTAGAAGCTACTGCTACCTTTACTGCACACATTTATACCTGGGGCAAGGACCACTTTGGAAACATAGTCAGGGATAAGAAAGTTCTCCTAGCAAGATTAAATGGCACTCAAAAATTACCTCACTATAACCATAGTAACTTTCTCCAAGATTTAGAAGGTAAACGTATCGGGGACTACAACAACATTCTTAAACTAGAAGAAGATTACCGAAAATTAAGGTCCCGTGTGAATTAGTTAAATGGCGGAGACGCTAATACAAGATTCTTCCAAATTTGTGCTTCATATAGGAAGATACAAAACAATATTAGATTCTTTAAAAATAATGAGAGAATATGGATACATAATCACCAAGATATCGTCAATCATACCCTAGATCATTTTTCCTCTTTATTTACTACTAGTCAAACTTATACAAATTGGAACCAAATTAGACTCAGCCCAACCAGTTTCCATAATACAAATATTTCCACTTTAAATAATCCCTTACTTGATCATGAGATTTATACTGCTATTTTCTCCTTCCAACCCTTTAAATCATCTAGGCCTGACGGATTATACCCCTTTGTTTATCAAAAATTCTGGAAGATAGTAGGGCATTCTGTTAGGATCTTTTGTCACAAGGAATTTAAGAATTGTTTTATTCCTCCGAAAATTAATACAACCTACCTGTGCCTAATTCTAAAATTCCACAATGCAAATAATCTCAATAATTTCCGCCCAATTAGTCTGTGCAATACGATTTATAAAGTTATCACATAAATTATTGCAAACAGGCTGAAGCCATTCCTTGATGCCATTATAAGCCATGCTCAATCTAGCTTCCTCAAAAATAGAAGGGCTAGTGACAATGCCATCTTAGTCCAAGAACTTGTCCATCAGCTTAAAAAAACAAAAGGAAAGTCAAGCACTATGAAAATTAAAATTGATCTAGAAAAGGCCTTCGATAAATTAAAATGGTCATTCATATATAGGACCCTTTTATACTTCAAAATCCCCCCTAACTTGACCAAACTCATTATGTCTTGTATAACTTCCTCATCTACTTCTATCCTAGTCAATGGATCTAAACACACAATTTTTTCACCCAAGTAGGGGAAGCATAAAAGGGGATCACATGTCCCCCTATATTTTTATTTTATGTATGGAAATGCTATTAAATTATGTAAACCACCTAATGGATATTAGATCGTGGGATCCTATTACGTTGGGCAAAAATAGTCCTCCTTTATCGCACCTATTTTTTGCAGATGATTTGGTTCTCATTGGAAAAGCTAACATTAAGACCTCATCATCCATTCAATTTTCCCTTAAGCACTTTTGTGACCCTTCTGGAAAAACTATAAATTATGAAAAATCCAGATTAATGTTCTCTAAAAGTTGTAGCAAAATAACCAGCACTAGCATCTCCCTATCCCTTGGAATAAAAATCTACAACTTCTTTGGCAAACACTTAGGATTTCCCATATTAAAAATAATTCCAATCACAAAGAATTCATCATTGATACCATGAGAGGAATACTCTCCGGGTGGAAATGTGATAAATTAAATCTGGCAGGTAGAATCACTTTAATATCTTCCACCCTCTCTACTATTCCATCATACTACATGCAATATACAATGCTTCCCCAAAGAACCCTTAAGAAAATCGATCAAATTCAATTGAACTTCCTTTGGGGCACTACTGACCAAAAAAGAAAGCTCCATCTGGTCAATTGGCATTTAGTTACTAACAATAAAGACGAAGGTGGATTAGGGTTAAGACATCTCGTTCAAAGAACCTTACCCTTATAGCAAGCTTAGCTTGGAGGTTAACTAATAACCCAACCAATCTATGGACACTTACGCTTCAAAAGTACTCTCACATGCCTAATAGGAAAGGATCCTTCATTTGGCGGAACATCATTAAGAGGTGGGAAATTTGTCAAAAAGGAATGTCCTGGTCAATACACAACTCTTCCACCCTAAACATTTGGAATAATACTTGGATCCCAAACTCTAAAACCCTTAGGAGCTATGTAATAGGCCCCCTAACCAAAGTAGAAAGCTCTTTCAGGATATGTGATATTAGATTTGGACAAGGATGGAATCTTGATAAAATTAACTTTGCTATCCCGGACGAGATCACTAAAAAAATCCTATCAACTTCATCCCTAGGGATAGCACTACGGATTCCATATTCAGGGATAAAAGTGATAATGGAATCTTCTCCACTAATTCTTGTTATAAGCTAATAGAAGATAATAGTAATTACCACCTTAACAAAAATTGGATCTGGGGCTTGCACTGCCATAATAAAATCAAATATTTCCTATGATTGTGCAACCTCAATAGACTTCTATCTAGGAGCTACCTAGCTTATATAAGATTAAACATAGACGAGAAGTGCACAATATGCCGTACGAAACCAGAGACCCTTGTACACATCTTCCTCACATGCCCTCAAGTCCACCATATTTGGCATAAACTAGGCATTAATGTAAGGGATCTCCAAAAAAAAATGCTCTAATTGGATTCAATCCCTCGTTATGGAAACCTCCTTTATTCCTAATAAATATATTACTTGGATCAAGTTATTCCCCTTCATAATATGGAATATCTGGCTTACGAGAAATAATAACAAAATTAACAATACTACTATCCCATTATCTCTTAAAAAATCATTAACCAGGCTATTGAATTCTCGTTACTCACATATCGTCAATCGAATTGGGATAGAAAAATCACCCTAAAAGTCAGTTGGATTAAACCTCGAGCTGGTTGGTACAAGCTCAATATAGATGGTGCTTTTAACAAAGATAATTCCATAGGAGGCATAGGAGGGGTAATTAGGAATCAAAATGGGGAATGGTTACAAGGTTTTTCATCAAAAACTATGCCAAAAAACACAATCCATGCAGAGTTGATGGCTCTTTACCAAGGCCTTTGTATAGCTAACAACAGGAAGTTATTTCCATTGGAAGTTGAAACTGGCGCTACATAGGTAATCTCCTTCATAAAAGAAGGTTACAAAGCTTACGACTTTTTAATTCATTCATGCAGGTTGCTTCTGGCTTAAATGGGCATAGCGGAAGTGCATCATATCTTCAGACAGGGGAATAAAGTTGCTCACTCCCTAGCAAAGCATGCGTCAACTAGTCCAGTATTAAACAATGTAGTCTTTTGGATATTTCCACCATCTTTTGTTCTGGCCAGCATGCTGGCGGACAAGGCTGGAAAAGTTGTTAAAGAAATAATTTCCTCTTTGTGCTGTAATAATCTCACTACTCTAAGTAATCAGCACACTATGCATCGATTACTATTAGGACATGATCCTAGGATCATATCTAGTTATGTAACTACTAATGCTTTAGTCTAATGAAATAAAGATCTTTCGTGTCAAAAAAAAAAGATCATTAAGTGACTAAGACAGTAAGACTAGGGGAACCAGAGTAGTCATATCATATCATATCTAACTTAGATCTTTAGAGTGCTATGGATGTTGGTATTTAAGAGAGTGACCATATTAATTTTCCAATGTGTAAGAGACAACGGTAGAGCAAGAACAGGTGTTGATCCATGATAGAATCTTCACACGTTGATTAGGATTTTCTTTGCAGTTTCCAGTAGGTCCCAATGTCCAGTTGTGTGAGAAAGCACACAAGTTTAAGTATTAGACTTTTCTCCTCTGTTAATGCAGAATATAGGAAATCTTCTAAGCAAATATTTAATACCAAAAGAGATCTAGGAATCCCTATGGTTGTCAGACGTATCAATCATGCAGATTAAATTATTTTCCCTTTCTTGGTTATCAACTCCAAGCTATATTAAAATATGCTACCACATGTTTCCAACAAATTCCGAGCCCTTTCAATGCCTATACAAAAATATTATACAAAACTCTTGCATGGAAATATACATTGTAGATAGAATTATTTTTTACGAATTTGAAATAAAGAGTTGGCACTTTGATCGATAATTAATTTCATTCTAAACAGATCCGCTTCAATTTGTTTAAATCATTTCGAGTACAAAGGTTAAATTGACTAATATTCTATGAGAATTTGGTTACATATTCTTTAAATTATTGAAATAAAATTTAAATAGTTAAAAACTATATATATATATATATATATATATATATATATATATATATAAAACATTTGTGCTTAGTTAAGATAT